>AP028435.1:2492488-2602357 GCA_036509395.1 Antheraea yamamai | reverse complement strand
AAAAAAAAAAAAAATATAAAAATAGTAAATAATTTACAAGCTAATTATGCTATAGAAATTGCCCTATAGGTTAATTATCTTTTATCCAGAAAAATATACTTTTCCCGATGTATACATTAAATCAACAGTACCGCGAGCAAAACCACGTGCAAAAGCTAGTATTCTATAAGCATTATAATCGATGTTTAACAAATCACGATGCAAAGATTTAACGGTGTTTGTAATAACTTCAACAACAATATGTACAGAAAAAAAAGAATGGAAAAACATAATTCTCAGCCAGTCGTAAGAACCGCATAGTTTCCGTAATAAAGCGCTAAATTTTAATTAAAAATTACTTCGGCTCGCGCGTCTCGTTTCGTGCAAAAAGCGGCTCGAGCGGGGGCCGAAAATACCCGAACGTCGGCGACAAGAGACGTACACTCGGCGAGCGATTACATGTAATTACTCAATCGAGCGAACGTGGAATGTTTCCAACGGCTTTGAAAGAAAGCGGGCCTTAATTTCGGTATGGTTTATCGCGACTTGCGGAATCCTCGCGGACGCTAAAATAAACGAATGAGCACTCTTTTGTCTCCGTATTCCAAGGTCAGTGGTTCCCAATCTTAGGTCGATCTTATATTCTTTCACGAGTAACGATAAACTCTGCGCTTACGTTCTTTGTATTATTACACTAAAATGTTAGCACTAGTAATAGAATATGACATCACAGCAAAGAAAGTCACAGGAATGTAAACGACAAGTAATATTCTTTATATTATAACTGTGTAATATTGTAATATACAAATCATTTTCTTTTATCTATAGCTAATCAGTAGTAATAGAAGATTGAATTAAAAGTAAGAAGTCACAGACAAGTAAACGACCAAAGAGACATGTTAAAGAACAACAGTGTTGATGCCTTAAAAAAAATATTTTCTTCACCTGCAATTAGCTGTGCCGCGGGGGCTTTGCATGTATTTCTTATGACTATTATTATTTGTTCTCCGTAAATATTAAATATTCTCTCATATAAATATCTACAAACACCATTTTTGTGTCAATCGGTTAAATTGTACAAAAGCTGTTGTGGTACATACAGGACACGTTGGATTTACATTCTTATTATAGATTTAATAATATATTTTATAGCAACCTGTCCAGTTACTATGCAGACAGTTTAGTATATATATCTCGCTTTAGTAGAATCAAGCTTGTGCGAATAGTCCTCTCAAAAATTTACAGCAACAAATCCTTACGTATTTTTTGCAGAATTTAATGATTCCATTGTAACATGAACTGAATCCTCATTCACTTGTTTCAATATCATCTAATGAAGCGTTTTGTAAAATATATATATTTTTTTTTTTACATCATAGGAGGCAAACGAACAGGTGGGTCACCTGATGTAAGTGATCACCACCGTCCATAGACAATTGCAACACCAGGGGAGTCGCAAGTGCGTTGCTAGCCTGTGTAGGGGGGGGGGGGAGGAAGGGAAGAGGAAAGTAGAAGGGGAGGGGAGGTGGGTCTCCGGCGCTCTCACTGACCGAACGAAACGCAACAATGCAAGCACTGTTACTTCACGTCGGTTTTCTGTGAGCGGGTGGTACTACCCCGGGCGAGCTGACCCATTTATGCTGAATCCAGTAATAGTTTCAGCGTGGCTCTACCACCTACCAAAATTATAATTTGTTGCCTTGCGTAACTTTAAAAGATTAGAAACCGCTGTCCTGCAGTATGACGTCAGAGCCTTAAGAAACAGTATTCTAGCCAGATTGTTCATTCAAGAATCTATAACCAAACTTTTATACTCTCCTACAAATTATATACTAAACATAAACTCAATAACAAACTGTGTTTAAAACACAAGAAATACACAAGGAAAATCAGAACACATTTTTTAATCACCTATTATTAGTCTATGTAAGAAAATAACAATACAAAATGATAATGACATTATAAAGGTGTGTTGATTCGTTGACAACTTGTACCGTTCGTTACGCTATGAGATAAAATCTAATAAATGGTAATTTATGCGAATACTTAATTAATAAATCGTAGTGTAGGAGCGGGATTATAGGTAATAGCGCACTGAATCAAAAGTTTCGAACTAAATAATAACTTTATGTAACCCGAAGTTCAAATTATTTAAAGATATTCTTAGAGTATTAATGTTATCGAAGCTCAAGAGATTTATTTTTTGTTTGAACGCGCTTATTTCTTAAATTATCGGACGTATTTGAAAAAATCTTTTCACAATCTTTAGTATATTTGATGAGGAATGTTTTAAACTAACTAACACCTGCGACTGTTAGACACAAAGCAATTGCCATACAAAATATAGGTCAGAAAGTACGCTAAGCAAGGTCATACGCGTAGCGCTACATTAGGTTGGGAGCCAAGAACGAGCGACGAGATACGAGTATTAACAAAAATAACCGAACTGTGACTGACTATGCTAGAGAGCTTAGTCGTGTGGTCGGTTAATTACTCAACAGAAGTGCTTTATTTGAATATATGTGTAAGCTTACTTGATGGCGTTGACATTGGCGTTATGTGTCAAATGTAACGATTAAAAGTAATATCTCTTATATCTCTAATAGCCTCTAATAGCCTCTGGACAAACGAATGTAGAACTCATGAGGCACAGGTCAATAGACTGTTGACAGCATAAGATTTAAAAAGTATACCTGATTTATTCAAAAATAACAAATAATGTATTGTAATATAATATTTCTGTGTAAAACTAGCGGGCCTGGCGAACGTTGTCCGCCCTGATAAAAAAAAAATTATATATCAAAACCTTCCTCGTGAATCACTTTATCTACTGGTGACAATCTCATGAAAATCCATTTAGTAGTTTTTGAGACAGACAGACGTTACATAGGGCTTTGTTTATAATATGTGGTGATATATTTTAAAAATATTTTTTAGAACTTTCTTTCACTAATGAAATTTAAAATTTAAGGTGTAGTGAATTAAAAAAAAATTAAAAACATGAACCGCCATTTTGAGATCTGGAACTTAAAAAATCACCGAGGGGTTAAGGTATAACTAAGTAATTTATCAAATTGACAGACAACAAGGTCCAATAAAAGTGAAGTGAATCATATAAAGAATTAAAAAACACGTCTGCATTCAACAACAGTTCGATGCCTAATATTCGTTATACTTTATTCTTTCGAACTGACTAATTTTGTTGTTCTGAAGGTCCTAACCAAAATGACTACTAGCGCAGCGATGGTAAAATGGCCCTACTTCGATAAAAGCTTACATTTAATGCACCTACGCGTATTGATTCTTAAAAACAAAATCTAAAACACATTATTTTATTTAGACCATGAGAAGGAAGGCGCTTATGAATGTTATAAATACTAGTACCGGTTCGGAAACTAACCCAGTCATCGGGGAGAGCCGGCAAAAAATAAGATCGATTTTCGATTTCGATCGAGTGTCATTTGTAATGCAATGATCCTTCATCTAATAGTTATACGAGATCAAGTCTAACATAGTTCTTGAATGTATTGTCCGGTAAACCCAATATTATTACCAAAAACACTTTTATTGCTTTTACAGGGTCTAAAATATGGGTCGGTTAAATTTCAATTGTTTCTAGTATTAGTCATGTTGATCTTTTACAAAATTTAGCATATCTAAGATTTGCGGACACGCATCAATGATTAAATTATCAAGCATGTATTGAGAAAGTAGAGTTAAGATACTGAATTCCTGACATTTTGTCTTTTTTTCTATATGTTTTAACGTATGAATACAATCAGAGCTGATATTAAACGACGATGTGGTTTAAGATGGTGGCCACTCAAGCCTAAATGGGAAACTCGAGCATAAATGGGAAACTCGAGCCTAAATGGGAAACTCAAGCCTAAATGGGAAACTTAAGCCTAAATAGGAAACTCAAGCCTAAATGGGAAACTCAAGCCTAAATGAGAAACTCGAGCCTAAATGGCAATCTCAAGCCTAAATGGGAAACTCAAGCCTAAATGGGAAACTCGAGCCTAACCTAAATGGGAAACTCGAGCCTAAATGGGAAACTCGAGCCTAAATGGAAACTCGAGCCTAAATGGGAAACTCATGCCTAAATGGGAAACTCAAGCCTAAATGGGAAACTCGAGCCTAAATGGGAAACTCAAGCCTAAATGGGAAACTAAAGCCTAAATGGGAAACTCGAGCCTAAATGGCAAACTCAAGCCTAAATGGGAAACTCAAGCCTAAATGGGAAACTCAAGCCTAAATGGGAAACTCGAGCCAGCCTAAATGGGAAACTCGAGCCTAAATGGGAAACTCAAGCCTAAATGGGAAACTCGAGCCTAATTGGGAAACTAAAGCCTAAATGGGAAACTTAAGCCTAAATGGGAAACTCGAGCCTAAATGGGAAACACAAGCCTAAATGGGAAACTCAAGCCTAAATGGGAAATTCAAGCCTAAATGGGAAACTCAAGCCTAAGTGGGAATTACACGTCAAACGATTTTTGATTTGATTTGATTAATATAACAAACGCAATCAGAAAAAAGGTGCGGATTAAGAGTCTGCAGAAATCTATACTAATATTATAAAGAGGTAAAGTTTGTGAGTTTGTGATGTTGTAGGGGGTAATCTCAGGAACTACTGGTCCGATTTGAAAAATTCTTTCAGTGTTATATAGCTCATTTATCGAGGTAGGTTATAGGCTATATATCATCACGCTAAGACCAATAGGAGTGGAACACCAATAAATAATGTTTCAAAAACGAGTTTTTTTTTCTCTTGATAGCTTCCGCTGCGTGTTAGCGTTAGCCCAAAGTAACTATTCCACGCAAACGAAGTCGCGGGCAGAGGCTAGTATGAAATAAAAAAATCTCTAAATGGGCACTGACTCTCAAGTATTTTGCTGGAACACATTTATAATAGGTACTTGACGAGAGGCTTTCATGTTGAAGATGGTAACTTGCCAGTGGGACTTAAAGAAACCCCTAACAATATGCTATCAGCTATGGTTCTATCGCGATGTTTTTCATCATCCATACCTCCGGTTCATTTACAAGAGTTCGATGATTCGTTGATCGACGCAATGTCCGAAATAGGGATGGCGATCCGAGATCGATTAAACGAATAATTTTTTGACATAAAAAATCGATTATTTTAATAGATATTAAACATTGAATCGATGCAGTGAATCAATCTGTGACACTATAAAAACATGATTCGATTATTTTCTATTTAGATAAAAATAAAATCATGGAATCATTTATAATTAAGAAAAGGTCATACAAAAATTAAGAGATCGATTTTTCCATGAATCAATTGCACAGACCACGTTCTTTTTTGCGAAGAATCGCCTTATTTGGTCCGAACGCGCTCTAAAGAATATGCGTATACGTATTTGGTTTATCTGAGAATTATTTTTCTAATTACTTTTTTAAAGTTATTAAAACGAGAAATTAAAAGGAACTGAGTTATAGGCTTGATATAATCATAATAACCGGGTAAGTCTGCGAACAGTTAATTTTCGTAATTTGTCCGAGTCCCACGAACCGGGTGGTTCAGATTGTCATCGATAAAATCTACGAGAATTATTGGTTCCGTATAATAATTAATTAAAGCCTGTAATATTTCATATGAACTCCATATCAGTTAACGTTATGTCTCAAGATTTATTTGAAAACCAATTACACGTATAACATCAGTAAATTAAACTTTAAGACATAAAAGAATGCATTATTTTTACACACATATTCCAGTATATTCGACGATTCTTAGACAATCACCTATATCTCATTACGATAAGTATTATTTTTAAGTACATAATTGTATGAAGAAAAATGCTACATAATTACCATTAAAAAGTTTTAATTCGTACCATCAGATTTTACAGTTCTTAATAGAAAACAGGAGATAAACAATCCCACAAGGCAACTGTACCGGTATAATTTAATATCTAAACACTCCTTCCCTCTCAGATTTAATTGAATCTTGCTGCTTTGTGGGACGGAAGCCCGTTACTGCGTCTACTTGCCGACATTTTGCGGTTGACTGTTGACGATTCAAGTAATGAGAATTCTGGGAAATAGTGTATTATATCTATACAAATACAACATCTTTATTTCTGAAATCCTTCACGAAATATTAGCCTTAAGTATGGCCGCAAACTACGCAATGCCTATCTCATGGATGCTAAATACTTAATTAAAGATTGACTGAATTGATGGTGGTGCATATGAACTTAATATTTGAAGGAAAGGAAATTAAATTTTAAAAACATTAAAATTAGTAGAAATAAAGAAAAAAAATCGTAATATTTAAATGAAAAGGAAATAAATGTTAGAGCGTGTGTGTAAGTTAATTAGTGTACGTGTATATCTCCTATGACAGATATGCGTAATTCTTGGGATAGATGCTAATAGAATATCTTAAGTAGATCTTTCGTCTGTTCGTAGGTAATGCTATGAAGCTGTCGTTTGTCGGCATGTCATGTATTTAAATGGTAGCGTGAGCAACGTATGAAGTTGTAGTCGATCACGATTTTAGCAACTTTATTGTAGACGTGTATACGGGTATTATAAATTACAAGGGATAATTTTTTTATGAAACTCTGGAATCATAATTCAGATTTAAAAATTATTTTTGCATATGTCTCGAGGAAAGCTACAAGTTGTATATTACCATCAACATTAGGAGCGGAGAATTTACCACACAAACTATTGGTCAGGTAATACGCTAAAGGAGAAGAAAGTAATAGTGTAGGTAGGCCGTGTGCTTTGGTACGGGGTATCAAGAGTTGATAGCAGGATGGCTCACTGTCCGATGAAAACAGAGCATTACCAAGAAGTGCCGAAATGTGAATGAGCATGTGGACAAGATAATACGAATATACTACGTAGTTTATCCGAATGGGTGGCTTCTTAAGCACTGATTGTTAAAAAATGTAACGTGAAAAAAATCGCGTATTTATGTTATATTCACTCCTTGAGAGGTAAAACTATTGTAAAACATTTTAAAAGTAACGATGAGTTATAATACTTAGAAGAATCAAAAAAGTTTTTCAATACATTTTTGACTCGATAACAATCGAATAAAAATATTTTTATCGATATGTTACATGTAATAATCGCATACAATTCTATCATCATATTTTAAAGAGACTTTCTATTCTATGTTTAAAATATGAATGCGAAAGAAATACACCTATAGTTTCGTTTGATCTATCGATATTTCTATCCACAATCGTCACATCCCTAGTCCAAACGAGAGTCTTTCATTATAAAAAAGTACATATCCCTATCATTTATAACTAGTGTTTTATTAAATTACATTCAATAACACCGAATAATATATAATTAGGTTCTAATTTAAAGGTATTTTATGTTGTAAGATATGATTGAATTTATCGGTACCAAAAGATATTCATTAGCCGCGGCCACACGTAACCGACGCGTATGTCTAACACTATCCGACGCTATAATGCCATAATTATGTGGAATTACTTTACGATACCGGTTAAATTGTGAAATACATATGTTTATGCAAATCTCTGCATACAAATTTTGATTATAATGCTAATTACAATGCAATATACGCTCAATAGTCTGACTTGTAAAGTCCGAATTCGATTATATTAACAGAGATAAGCGTTAAAATATATTTAAACATATGAAAATCTTAGTTCACGGACGTATAGTATTTCTTTCCGTCTCTCTTTAATATTATCCCTTTACTTTCGTGACAGAACGAGAGAGGTACTCTTTTGTTTGTTTACTTTACGTAGATGAAACTTTTTAATATTGAATTAAATGTATAAATATAGATTGTAAATTTAAAAAAATATATATTTAATTGCAAAGTTACTCTCGAATTTTGTTATTTAAATATCTTCAATAAAGTTAAGTGCATTCCATAAATGTGAATTTAAGAGACGATCCAAAACAGTATAATGTAGTAGACGATTGTTAGAATTGATATAATAACAAAAATTGAAGCTAATTAATATAAGTGCTAATAATGTTTTGAAATCACAGTCACGTGAAAAAGCAAACTAGAAAGACACAGACGTTCTTCTCTTACGATACTTAATTGTTTTAGTAATTAATATTATCTGCAATAATCCTCTGTGACAAATATTTACATAAAAACGAATAATTTAATGTTTAAAAGCCAAAAATACGCTGTAAATAATTTTATAGTTCACGCGAAAGTTTCTAAGTTTAGGTCGATGTTTATTACTCGTTCACTCAAAAACTACTGATTGGATTTTGATGAAATTTTGAAATAATCTAACTAATATATTAGAATAACGTATGGACGTATAATATGCAAAGATGAGTTTTTGGCGGGATTTTGGTCTGTCATGTAGTGGATTTTATTTTTTATTCATAATTTTGTGTTACTTGAGTCTATATTGTATAAAATTGGTGGTGTTTTATATAATATAGTTTGTTTATTGTGCATAAGTGAAGCGAATGGAAAATAATACCACGGTCCATGAATTCTGAGATGCCACAGAAACTCCATGGAACTTTCTAACAAGATGGCCACCATCTTGTTAGTTAATTTAAATTATATCAAGAAACTTGTAATATCGATACTCACTCGACAATGGCAGTAATAATCTAAAAGATTGGTTGCCAAAAATAAAGTTAAAAAAATATATATGTAAAGATATTGCTTTAATTGTCTACAATATAACGAAAAGTGTCAACTAAGTTGGAACTAATTTTACTATCTGACAGCTATCGAGGCGTGGTGTGCTGCAATAAATTTTAAAGATTTTAAGTGACGTCTGACTTAGTTGATAGCGTGTTCGGATACTGCGACAATGGACGTAGGTTCCTTGTAACTAAGTCGAAACTTTCGGGAAGGAAAACAAGTTTTTCTAAGTCCGCCTGGCTACCTAAGTTGATAAATCTGTTACTAAGTATCTGTTGGTGCGTTGCGGCAGCTACACTCAAGAACCAGTCCCTTCTAGGTTAGTGTGTTCATCAGCTTAGAGCACATCGATAATACCTGTAAATTAAAAAAAAAAAGTCGATGCAGTCATAAGGACTGCCGACAGAAGTGAAAACTCAAAACAATGGACTAGCTGTGTAATTTTTTTAATGCTTAAATCAATCATAGTCTCAATTATTCAAACTTCATAATTTGTAAATTGTAATTATTGACATTAGTCTGGTTTTCGCATCTATCGGTACTCGGAGCAATTATTATTTACATTTAATTATTTAACCAAAAATATGATGAACTGCCCAACTCAATATAAATATGATATACTACGCGACGCCAGTTTCACGTAAGCACAATACGTCAAAAGCATGTTGACGTTATCGGTAACTGTCGGTGACGTGTAATCACAAAATGTTACCTATCCAAAAATTCAAACACGCACATAACATAACATAATACATAATTTTTCCAACTGACTACGCTATTGACCTAGCAAGGTCTTAACAGCTTCACCGGACTACGTAATACAGTCGAGTATATACAATGTCTGGCACTAGCGCCAAACATCACGTGCATGACGAAGTTATCGGTGACGCTTCACTAGTATATCGCGGTCATCGGTGATGCGAACCCATAATCCTTTCCCATACTAAATTTTCTTTTTAATCGCTCAACGCCGCTATAGAAGTTTTCACTTCAAAAAGTTATACAAGGGTAGTGTGGTCACATTTTCTATAGAGATACAATGCTAGTATAGAATAAATGAGACTACTTCGCTGCTTGCTACTAATGCTTTCCTACTATCACAATAATTGGTAACTTTACAAGAGAACTTCATAAGTTATTAGTATAGACGCGTGATGGAAATTACTTAACTAAGTCGTACTAATTGTCATCGCTCGCATGTTTCTTAGCTTTCTTCTCGTTCACACATTAATTATCATACACAATCAGAATACCGACACATTTTAAAGTGATAATTACATCATTAAAAGCCTCTAATTACGACTTATTTTTATTAATATTTCATTCATCGCCTGCCATTTTCGTGTTAATTTGTACGTACATTAAGCATTGTTTGGAAGTTTAATTATAATTTGTCTGTTTTATTACCTAATTAGATTAATTATAAATACATTGTTCATTCTAAATTAGTTTTGTGTATGGGAAAATATAAGTTCATAATTAAAACGATGTTTATACCTTATCAAGACAATTGTAAAGTTAATTTTTGTCATAGATAATACCAATTAATATTCCGTAATACATTTTGTTGTATATACACATTTGTACTATATACCGATAGTGGTAAAATTACTCTGTTCTTGTTCAAAGAACACGGTTGTCAATACACGCTAGTAAGTACACGAATTATACCTACAATGTCCTAAGGGTAAGCGAACTGTTATTGACAGGCAACTATAGTCAACAATATCTCAATAGATGAATAAACAAATCTAAACTGAAGAATAAAAAAGCCCAGTAAGTCATCATTATTGTTATACTTAGTTTCTGAGTCTCCTTTTTTGGATTTTATTAGGTGATGCAGGAGACTTTGTTGTCTAAAGTCATTGTGGTCTGCCTGTTTTTGAAATGTAATGTTGCCGTTACTGCTTAGTTCCGATAGAGAAGCGTAGTAATATGTAGTCCATATGATATTAAGAAAAGTAAAAATCTCGTCCTAATATTTAGAGGAATAGCTTAAAAAATAATATAAGCGAAAACAAAACATTTAAACACTTTTTTGTTGTTTGTTTGTCACAAAGTTATCTTTATTTTATTGTTTTATTTGTCAATAAAAAAACAATCATAAATATTATGTTTGTCCGTACCATAGAAGAGACGAAGACATTATTTATAAGTCTCTGTTATTTCCAATTTTCTAAAATAATTATATTAAGTCAATGCAAGTTTAGAGCTTGATTGTAATCTGAATTGGTGTTAAAAGACGATATGGTGATAGATAATGACCCAATAAAGTTAGAGAGACCAGCTTTTAATTGCAATTACCATAATACACTAGTGCTTGGCGTAAAATTTTTGTTTTGAAGGTGTTAACTACTAAGACTGCCATTAAAAATATCCTACCATCATGATATTCTTTCATCGCATTTTTTCCATTAAATAGGTTGTGTTTTAACTCATAATATTAATATTTACTCACCTTGACATTTAAATGAGCGCTCTCATCATCTTCTTACCCTTAACCCACCTAAATAGGGTCGGCACAACATGTTTTCCTTTTCCACTCTCGCCTATCAAATGTCATCTCAGTATCACACCTTTTCAGCGCATATCATTTTTCACACAATCCATCCATACCTTTTTTAGTCTCCATTACTCATATTACCATCCACCATCATATTCAAAACTTTTCTAATTACTTGGCTTAATCTCTCCTCATGACATGTCCATACCATGCTAACCTATTACTCCTCAACTTCTCTGTCAGTGGTGCTATTTTCAAACTTCCTCTGATATACTCGTTCTTAATCTTATCCATTTTAGTTACACGACATGTCCACGCGCGAACGGACTACGAAGTTAAAATGTAGGTCAAATTTAATAATGCTGGATGATCAAAAAACTCACGAACTTTTACAAATTGATCCCACTCTCTCCGTGGTTCCAGTTATACTGGTGCGTGGAGAATACTTCGTGTGTGCGATAATATTAATTGTCACCCATTATTTTTAAGGTAGAAAGCGGGTCGGTCGCAGTAGTCAGACGGCCTCACGTTATTTACGGGGGTGTCCGAGCTTTGAGAGTTTTATGGGACACATGCAAATTAGTTTCCTGTCCTACGCTTAACACTTAAGCGAATAACGTAGTAAGAGAGCTAATTCGAATTATAGCGCTACGTAATTTATTAAATAGTTAACAATTGTTCGTGATTTCGTCTGCATCTGTTTCTTTATAAAGCACACGCTAAAATAGCTCTTAGAAGGCGGGTTTTTTTCATACTCGACTCTTATCATTAAACAATGTATTCATAAATTGTACAGCCTATGAATTTTCTGATGTATAAACTTTATCACTATAAAGTTGTATTAATATCCGTTCAATATTCATGTAGCCTCACGAACTTTCTTCTTTATAAATTATTATGATTATAAGTAATTTGGTATTAAAAAAATCCCTTTAGTTGTTTTAATTGGATAAATTGCTGTTTAGCTGCTTTAAGGAAGAGCCCAACATTACCTACTTTTTTCTTTTCATAGTTTTTTACATGATTATTTAATTTCAAATTAAGTATAGCGTTGTAACATGGCAATTAAAAAACCGTATACAATATACATATATAGAAATTAAATATATATATAACTATTATGGTCCTCAGACAACGATTAGTACTGAGACCAAACTCGCGAACCTTTTCGGTTCTAAGCTAGAATTTAGTACAGCTGTGCTTCGAGACCTTCTTAAAATGCTAAATGCTTCTATAAAAGGCTGTAAAAAAAATTCATGGTAATATAGTTTCTTATAGTATAGCATAGCTTACGTCCACAGAACACAAGCTAGACAATGTTTTACAGAAAACAAGAAATACTACCGGTGTTTATCAGATCTAGAACGTTCGCTATTAGCAATTCTAAATTACAGAGTTTATCTCTATGATACCGCGAGAGATGGAGCTAGGTGTGCCACCGAATTGATTACGATGTTTATCTTAGTAATGTTTGAAGTAATTCATAAAGTAAATAATCTAAAGGAATGGACCTCAAATTCTTATTTGTTATGTGTTGGCTCTATTGAGTGAATCGAGGCAAGTGTGCACCAAGCATGACATATATGAGTAAGACGCAAGCGTATTACGTTTTCGTATTAGAAAGTTTATAGCCAGTAACCATCACTGCCGTAGGGATCTATATCTGACTGGGTTATTGGTTTACCATTAACATTGTAATAAACCCGACTACGTGATTATTTTTAGTATATCGCGTTTTGGGGTCATCCAATATACTACATCCCTATAAGATAAAGACATCTTACGATGAGTTACGAATCTCTTGATGGTCGCTGTTGTTTTAAGATCATGCTCTCCTTGCCACTGTACTGTGCTTTGTTACTTTGCGTTTTTATTCCTTAACTTTGTATTCTGACTGTCCAATTCACACTAGAATCGAATTAATTTTACTAGTGTTCGTCTACTAGAAATTCGACAATAATCATTGTTTATAATTGTCCCAAAAAAATTAGGCGAGAAAGTTTTGAAAGCAATTTAAAATAATCTTATGAATAACTTCAATTGTAACAATTTTATTATTTTTGGATAATGAAATAAAAATTTGCACGTTTTCAAAAGTAGACAAAACGACCTACTGCCTTTGGTTTTTTTTATAACGATAAAGCTCGTCGATAGCTTTTAAACAAAATCGGTTGATAAACAAACAAAAAAAAGTACCAAATCGTTTTGTCTTTACTTATTTGCGTTGTATATTCGATACTTGGCCAAAAAGTTTTTAAATTTGTTTATGATAAACTCTATTAAAATGCATTTGCCACCGAAATATAAATTCCCACTTACAACGGTCACTACCCTTTTGTAAATAATAGAAAACATTGATTTTCCACACAAGCTACATAAATATCTGTCACCCTACATTCACGCTACACTGTGCCTTATCCGTTAACGCTTTTGTTCCGTACTATTAAGACATAATTGTTACCACTTAATGGGTACCATTTATTTACTTTCTTTATGACTTTGTATCGGTATTGTTTCATATGTTAGAGTCGAGGTTAGCTCTTTTGTTAATGTCTGAGATGTCCCAGTTTGAACTCGCACTGCGTACTTATTGAAACATATATTTTGATATTATATAAATAGTTTGTATTGTTATGTATCGTAGAAGTAATTACAATTAAAAAAAAACAGGGTATGTCAAACTGCCCACGCTACGCAGTGTTTCCAGGCGGTCACCCATCCAAGCACTGTCTGTGTCCGACATTGTTTAACTTTTGCTGATCGGACGATAACCAGTGTTTTAAATACTACCCAACACAGTGTTAACCTCCACTACTTCTCGTCACATAAAAAGGTTGCCGATCAGAATTTCAAAGCCCTCCCATAGGAATTCTTCAATGTAAAACGGAAGTTAATAATAATTGATTGATTATACTAAGTAATGTATAAATTCCTTCACCACCATCTATTGTTTTATTGAAATACATTAATGTATAAAGTTTAATATTATGAATGAGAAAGTAACTCTGTGTGACTGTTTGTTACCTATTCACGACCGAAATTCTTATTCGAACGGAATATAGTTTGGCACAGACTCACACTGAGGTATCACGGAGTCTGATGATGGAAGTAAGATGTTTTTCATTCCCTACATATAAAAAAAATAGCAAAAAAAGTTTGTAACCGACTGTCAATAATATATTTTTTTTAATTTCCCTGATAATGATCATTTTAACTTTTACAAATAATATGGTTTCCATTTTGACACTAAGACGGTGAAGATTTTAAATGTTGTTTTAATAATAGAAGAAATTTTATTAATCAGTTCATGAGTCCAAGACGTCGTTATAATATTTGAATTGCAATATGTTCAAAAATAATTAAGATAAATGTAAAATGTCGAATGCCACAGTTCGCTAATGAATACATTCAATGTTCAACTGGTTATAGTTCCCAAGATTCTCGTTACGGAAGTTAAATCGCTTATTAATGTCTAACGAGTAGGTATAAGACAAATATCTATCGATGCGTTTTTCTGTACATATTTGAATAGCCAAAAATTACTAGTTTCGACGTCGAAAGACCATTCAATTGTTATTTTTATATCGTCAAATAACAAGAATTCTTACATAGTTCTGTTAGTAATGAGCTTATAACAGTATGAATAATAGGTTAGCATGGCATGACATTAAAAGCGAAATAACTAGATGAGTGTTAAGAGAGATGAAAGGATATTTAAATAAAGGAAGACTAAAGAAGGTATAGGTGGATTCTGGAAGAATAATTTGTGAAAAGGTCTAAGTATTAGGACGATATATTTGATAAGAGGAGAGTGAAAGAGAAAAACTTTTCGTGTCTACCTAATTTAGGCGGGATAAAGGTATATAAAGTAATGTTTGAGAGAAATGTAGAACTTAAATGAATATAAGTTGAAGTTTTGTAATAACTTAAAAGATTGTTGTCCGAATACTTCTGAAATATGCTAATATTTACTAATATGTGTCAAAACTTTCCATGAAAAAAGTTACAAAGGTAGTTTTTTGTCAACCCATAATATAGCTTATTATATCAGTGTACTTTAACTCAGTCCAAAGTATGCAAGTTATCAAATCATAAATGATATTGTATATAGCATTGACTCCAATAATTGGACTCTTGATAAGACAACTCTTTGTCGGAACATGGATGGGACTATAAGTAAAAGTCAGTATACTACTTCGATATAATGTTATATGTAGTTTAAATGCCCAACGAGTACCAACAACTCGGCCTACCATATTCGTATGTTAATTTGCTACGACATTTTTGCGTGTATTCGTTTGCATCTAATATTTCACTATTCGAGCGCATCTTATTTATGCGTTCCGAGTTGAATAAGACGTATCTGTCTGTCTGTATGGCTTTCGGACGCTAATGATGCGGATTTGTGCCTTATTTTATTTGCAGAATCTATATAAATAATGACTACGTGGAGTAAATCTTTTAGTTTGAGAGTTGCTTACTTTGATTTTCTTGATAATACATACCATTTACAGCAAACAATATATCATCCAGCTGTAATCATTTGAACGACGATAATTTAGGTTCTATTGTCTGATGAGGTTGGTAATTAGAAGCGTCTTTTGAATAAAAAAAATATGCGAAAGTAAATGAATTCTTTTCGATCCTAATAAACATCTTAAATATTTTTAATTGTAGATTATCATTAATGCAATTAACATTAAAATAAACGTATACAGATATTTGTATGGAAGCACCAAACCTACTCTGCTCGTACAACAAACAGTTATGATTAATAGTGCAAACCACTGAGATGGTTAATTGAAATACGAAAGCAATTCTGATACGCCGGGCGTGGTTTTAATTGAAATTATTTGCCTGCGCACGTTGTTAATTGAATATTTTGATTCAATGAACGCATTTTGATTGTATTGTTTTGTTTTATTTATATTTCTTATCACCTTGCATACAATTTCGGTAATTAGATTTAAAAATTACCACCATGTGGATATTGGTCCGTGCCGGCATGCCTTTGAAAATATTCCTCTCTAGGTTATAGTGTGTTACCATCATGACCGAAGTCGTCATTTAATACGAGTGTAACCTATGTTGAAATCCTAACTTATGTTGAATAAAAATGTTGTTCATAATGTTTGCTTATACATAATCTTTATAAACAATTTCACATACTCAAAAATACCTATTCGTCATTCTACCAATCATTTAGCCTTACGAAAACGAATTCAAAGTATCTTATAATATTAAAAAAAGCAATTTTTTCACTTGATTTTTAGCTTTAAATAAAATTTTAATCTCTAAAGCAGGTTTAAGCCTGACTGATCTCTATATTTCTTTAAACGACTAATTTGAAATTACGGGTATCTAATACTTTTGGTACAATCACCCTTAAAAGTATTATAAATTATTATTAAGCAAAAACATTCTCTGATGTTAAAATATTTCCCTTATAACAACTTGTGTAGGGTACATTTTATATAATGTAATGTCTAAGTAATATTTATGAAGAAAATAAACTAAAACAATCCGTTCGTAATATCTAAATAGGTATTTAGCCTGTTGTCGGCCTAGATACAGAAGCCGTTTCGTTTCACACCGCGCTCGCATCGCTCGAGGCTAGTTTATGATTAAAAGTTGAAAGGTACAGTGGGTGGCAAAAGTATGATTGAGTGTAATGAGTCGGATATATTTATCTAAGATTGTTTTGAAGTAGATCTTGATACATGCGTGATTATGTTATTTGTTTTGTCTTTTTTATTGCTTCATTCACGTCGTTTACCTCGGGTGTCTCACTGTGTTATGAAGAAAGTATTTGTACCTTTTTACTCCTCCTACTTATTTTCAAATATCTACCTTTAAAATATATGAAACAACGTGAGTGGATTCTCTTTAATAATCAGCGAGAATGTAAAAGACTTTTGAAAACTATAACTGAATTTGTGGTTATCAGCGCCAAATTAATAGATAACAAAAATTACTATAAACAGTTTAACAAAAATTACACTTTTATGATTTAAATGAATTCAGAAATATAACATTCCTTTGTATAAAATCTACATCTGATTATTTTATTTCAAGAGTCGCTATTGAAAGATTTTTATACTTCATCTTAAAAGAAATTAAATCATAGGAGAAAGAGAAAGCGCTTACTGCAATATATATTCATAATTATATTATGGTATCTTTTATCTCTGCAAGTTTTCGATTCATATTGAGCTAGGTACTGCCGTTTAAATATTGCGCAAATATTGTATCATACTATCCTTTATGCTTACTTTAATAAATAAATCACTTCTGTTGAATTACGCAATTGAAATTCTATTAACATTTAATATTAACACAGGCACGACCACTACAAAAATTCTACACGATTCCGCATGATTAGAATCAAGACACTCCCTAAAACCACTTTCTTGAGATTCTCTAGGAAAACGTCGACAGCAAGTTTCCTTATATAAAATAATTACAGCCAGTTATTTAGTAATCGCAATTAAATTATAAAATTATCGTACTACCGAGTTTAGTGTCAATTCATATATTGATTTACATTGTGGGTAAGGCACGCCAAAGGTTATGAAATGATGGCTGCGAAAGTGTGTTTGTTAGTATTTATTTATATCTAGCTATTCAAAGGAACTTTATTCATTACGTATTACAATCGAATATTCTATCTGTGAAAAACCTGACGATGATAAATATATTTTGTTACGTTTTCTTGAGTTATACAATGCATTTTCAAAAACACTGATGAGTTTTTTATTAGAACCACTTTGAAACATATAAGACCACTGCCATTTTTAAATACAATAATTACATTTATTTCATTACTGTTTAATATATAATCTTTTTTAATACTTAATGGTTTTAGTGAAAGTATAGTAAGAGAACGTACTGATAATATTCCTTTGTCGGGTAATCCATTATTCACAACCTAATTTATTTCAAATTTTTACGTACTAAAACCTGATCAGAGAAAACATATTTTATTCAAAATATAATCAATTAATCGGATAAACAGACTCGGTATTTTATAATACGTTATGATTGCAATTCCATGATTGAACTAAAGGTATAATCCAAGATGATAAAACTAACCCATTAATTCTAACCATGAAAATTATAACAGCATCTATCAATCCGGTCGATTTATTTCTAGTATTATCTGAACATGTATAATATTAATTCTGAAGGCATAAACATGAGATGGCGTTTACGGCTACATCACATAAAGAGAGCAGTTACAAAGATCATTGCTTGCAGTTAAGGATGCATTAGTCTGTTTCCACCGTTACTTATTCCTCATCTATTTAATCATTGATCATTAATGATCTAATGCGACGATGCGTCCGTTTCCGCGTAATTCATCAGAACTGCTCCGGCTTTGAGATTAAATGATTAGGATTAAATGATTCTCGACTCTGGAGCTGATTTGTATCGAAGAATTTCTACCTTGACACTATATATTTCTGTTATTAACATATCTCGCATATTTCGTAAAAGAGCAGCATGATCTAAATACTAGAGACTGTAATAAACTGGTCGTTCCATGTCTCAGACTCAGTAAAACCTGTAACAGCATTTTAGGTAACAGCGTTAGGCTTTACAACAAAGTCCCAGTCCCAACAAATTATTAATTTGCCGAACTATAAGTTTAAGCGCCATATTAAGCGGTTTTTGATTTCAAAAGATTATTATAGAGTGGATCAATATGTGAACGAATGTGATGCCTGGAATCGACTCTTCTCTGTGCATTCAATAAAACGATTGTAACGTGTAATTGTATTTCACATATATTTATGTCAAAAATATAAACCTGATCTAGTTTCTTGCCGGTTCTTCTCGATGACTGGGTTGCTTTCCGAACCGGTGGTAGTCTCAACGTTCATTAGGTTCTTATTAGGGCCAAAATAAAATAAATTATTTTTGATTAATTGCTTCATATGTTTATTTGAAATGAGATAGTGAATGTTAAGTATTTTCTGAAAGCTATTACAATATAAATTCAAATACCAACGAGACTGTAAACTTGGGTAGAGTCGATGATAGAATGCTAACATCTAGGTTTATTGACACCCTTCGTATACCAGTGCTTGTTACTATAAAAATCCAATATAAAGCAGTTAAATCTTAACATAATATATATAGGTATCTTTCATAAAACTATGACAGCAGGTGTGGAAGCCAAGATTTGATGGAATTTTGTAATTGGTGCTAAGGCAATTTTGTAAATATTAAAGATTGCTTACGTAAGTTTCTAACTTAAATAAAAATTAAAGATTTATAAGATTTTCAGTTTTAATATCAAAAAACTATTTATTTGCATTCAAAAAATATATTTTTGCTAATGATATTGCGATGAATGATGATTTCGCTATGAATATCTGTCATGAATTTCCCTGATATGGTATATTTTAGGTTAAAACACTATTTCAAATCTCAGAGAATTATATAGCCTAATCTCAAAGTGTAACACAACGTTGTGAGTCATTAAATGCCGTTACAATAATATAGATATTATTTGGCTATAAAACTTCAAATAAAACGAAACAGATATTACCGAAAAACACTTTACTACTCGCGCGTACAACTAATTTGACAGTAATTTGCAATGAATAGCTTTTGTTATTCAGTGTTATACAAACAGTATGGTAATATTGTATTGTTGTAATGATACTATCTGATTGTACGTGTAATAAGTTAATTTTGCCCATGTTTTTTATCAGTTTATTTTCCGACTGTTGACTTTAAACATCTTTTGTTCAGTCATGTAAAGTTTGTGAATAAAACGGTTGAAGTAATTTTATTGTTTAACAACTATAAACTATATATAAACTTAAACTATACGGTATGTTTATTATATACACATAAGGAGAGCACGTTACAATAAATAAGTGTTTACAAACAGCTCGAAAATTTGAATTAAGAAAATATATGTTTTAAGCTCATTTATGTTTATATTTATGAATTTGTATCTTTTTGTTTTTATTTTTCTGACCTCAAACAACCAATATATTTTATTAAACAATTCCTACTGAGAAACTAACATTTATAAGTTACCTAGAATAATTTAAGTAAGAATTATTTTAGCCATGATTATGCATTAGGAAAGCAAAGATAATTTACTTATAAAACTAACTAGTGGGCCCGGCAGACGTTGTCTCGCCCTGATTATGAAAATAATATGACAAATTATATACTAAAACGTAGCTCATCAATCACTCTATCCACCGGTGAAAACCTCATGAAAATCCGTTGGGTAGTTTTTGAGTTTATCGCGAACAGACAGACAGACAGACGCGGTAGGGGACTTTGTTTTATACTATGTAATGATTTTACTGTAGTTAATTATAGCATTATTTTCTAGGCATTATTTAAAATTTAATATTCCATAACAGTATGACCACGCTTGCGTAAGGTAAATACAGCCGTTCATTCAGATTGACCCGATAAATTCCCTGGCTTATGTCACTATAGTCAGGTTATTAACGCATTTAAATTTACAACACTATATTATATTGCGGTAACAGTGAAAATTAAACACATAACGCGACCTTTTCCGCGTGCTGGTGGCCGCAGTCATCTCTCATCCGACGGTGTAATGTTTCATTGTTGTATATCACGGCATACAATATTTTGGATACGGCAATTTCACAATCTTGACTAATATTATAAATACGAAAGTAATTTTGTTCGTTTGTTACACTTCTGTATCTCAAGTGCTCATCATGAAGTGTATTTAACACTTTGTCAAAGGCACAGAATAGGATCCATTCATGCTTATTTTTCTCGATGACAGATTTTTTTGGTCAGAACAAATAATATTCCTTTTGATATTGGTATGCTCTTATCATGGACCTAAACTGTTTGGCTTCGTAGTCCAGAGCTTACTTACAAAAGTCATATTAATAATGTGTGTCGACTTGAAACTGTTTGGTTGTGCCACAATTGCTATTATATGTTATCAAAAATTATGACGTCACAAATATGAGATGTTAAGTTATGAATCTCACGTCAAATTCCGCAGGAATACCATAACCTTTATGAATAACATAAGTGGCTTTTGATTGTAGATAAAATTCATAACGAGATTAGTATAGCCGCATCGAAAGAGCACAGTACGTTTCCATGATCCGGGTAATACGCGATCACTACCCAGCTCATTCTAATTAAGCAGCCATCCGGAGATTTATAAGATATGGAAGCATTAGTGAGATTTATACCTAGTACTGAATAATGAGATAAAGCTAATGGTCCTGCGTACATTTAGATTCCAGCGAGTGCGATATTCACTGAGAATATTATATATTTATTATTTTAATGAATTACCGGCATAGAAGAATATCGCCTTGTAAATTAATTTCCTTTATATTTGATAATAGTAGTAAATGTTAATGTAAAGGGACATTTATAGACATGTATTAACATTCGCTTATTGTTCGTCGTTGTACGATTATTTTAAAGAGGAATATTTTTAAAAGGCTTGAATTCTTGTTTGTAATGGATACACTTAAAATAACATTGCGTGTATCAGAAGATGAGTTACCTAAGATCACCTTTAACTATGTCAAATTTCACACACTTTCGTATGTATATTCTTACAAAGGGGTACAAAGTTGTTTTCCTCAGATAATATATTCAAATATAGGCATAAAATATTTGATAAATTGTGAACGTGAAATATGGTATTAATACTATTGGAATTAATGATATTATAAGTAAAAAGTTGATTGGAATAAGTTTAAATTTGATTAGAGAAGTCAATATTATAAAACAAAATCCTCAGACACGTCTGTCTGTTCGCGATAAACTCAAAAACTATTGAACTAATTTTCATGCGGTTTTCACCAGTAGGTAAAGTGATTCATGAGGAAGGTTAAGTTATATAATTTGTCAAGGTTTTTTTTTATTATAAAAGCGGGGCAATGTCCGCCGGGCTCGCTAGTATGTCTATATATTTTTTTCTAATCCTAGCATATTTCTGAACGCATGTTATATGATGATTAAATATTTAGCAGGAACGGACCGACAGACGGGCAGAGTTTGAATGTTTCGAAATGTATTCAATCCAGCTAATCCTTTATAACGTTACCGTTAAATCAACAATGATATAAGAATTACCAGTGTCACCGTACTCGTAAATAAGTCGTTCGAAACAGTTACATCCGAATTATCATGCTATTAACAAATAATAAGTACGACATTAGTGTCGCTTTTATCATACGAGAGATTAGTTCGACAGGCGCTTGCGCAACGGCCGGCGGCGGCGGCGATGCAAGCGCGTCCGTTTTTTTTCTCTCCTTTTAATTTAATTAATGGCATTGTAATAAATTTTTATACGATCGTAAATCGGGTAAACGAAGATAGCCGATTTTTATATTATATTAAATCGAAGCGACTGTGAGTTATTTCGGTTTCGGAGATAGGATGAGATTACACTTGAGTTCTGTGCGTTATTAATATATTAGTTTCTACCCCCAACTTGTTCCGTGTGGAATAGTTGCTTTGAGCTAACGTTAACACAGCGAAAATACTCGATTTTGAAACATATTTCATTGGTGCTCCGCTCCTATTGGTCTTAGCATGATGCAAAAAATAAGCAAATAAAGCAAAAGCAGTAAATAAGTATGATTCGCGCTGCAACACCCAATTCGAAAGGTGTGGTTGGTATTCTTGGTATATTTATTTCTCAGGGGTAGCAACTTACCAAATACTTGTATTTAGTTTGAACTGAGTTCTCGTTTAAACTTAACTACACTGTATATCTGATACTTTTTTTCACAAAAATATAATAAAAGCTATAATAAAACCGAGGTCATTAGCGAGTTTATTATTTTGATATATGACTCTACTTTGTTAATGTAAGCTGTTAAATTTACATACAACACTTTATGTGACAAATATTATTAATTTTTTTACCAAAAATGCTATACAATTAAATTAATAAAAGAGTCGCCCACTCATTTGTTTAATTTTTTAGGTATACTGGTTATAAGTATGAGAGGCATAGTTTTTTATTTCTTTGTCTGTCATATGATGACTCCTAATCAAGAGGGGATAAAATGGTGTCGAGTGCATAAAATATTAATAACTAGCGGGCCTGGTACACGTTGTCCCGCCCTGATAATAAAAATAAACCTTGACAATTTATATACCTAAACCTTCCTCGTGAATCACTATATCTATAGGTGAAAACCGCATAAAAGTCCGTTTAATTGTTTTAAAGTTTATCGCGAATAACAGACAGACGTGGATAAGGACTTTGTTTTAACTAACACTGGTTAGATAGAAAGATTTTTTATACATTTTAAAGGTCGTTTGACTTTTTGATGATTTTAAATTACCATATGGTCTAAAATGGTAAACACGTGCAATTTCGATGAGGACTAGTTCTGAAGTTCAGCGGCCAGAACACACTTATAAGTGCTTCTCGATAGACTGCCAGGTTAAGAATAGTAGCTAGTCAGGCACTCTTCAAAAAAATCGCACCATTGTGTTATGGTTTCATAACTATGATTTCCTTCACTGAAACTCTCCGGCTGCCTAAGGATTAGAACTTTGGTCGATCGATGTGGTATCTGAACAGGTTAACTACTGAGCTATCATCGCTTCACTGTTACTATGTAGTGTCTAAATAAAGATCTTTCATTGATATTCGTTGTTAACTTGAATTAAGAAGGTTGCATGTAGATAAATCCTTTTCAAATACTGACTAGTTACAATTAAAAATCTATCATCCAATATATATAGATGTATTCCAGCAGCTGCACTTGAGAGCCATTACCCCTTCAAGCTTAACGTATTTCCAACCACATTGTTAATTTAAATCCGATAAGATTATTACTTAACACAAAGAAATACGTCAGTTTATAGAGTGGTGAGGTTCAAACGATTATGCGAAAGCATATTTAAGACACCTTTACTGACAGAGAATTTTTCTGACCATTGGTTAGGTAACATATAGGTGTATGCTTTTCCATAAAGGCTAAGCAGTAATCAAAAAATTTAACAGGTTAGCGATGACCACTTAGTTGATAGCGTGTTCAGAGTCACTTCAGACACCGCGTCAATGGACGTTAGTTCGAATTCTTGTGACGTAGTCGGAGCTTTCGGTGACGAAGAAAATCGTAATGAAATCATAGCATAGTGACAGGGCTAGCTACCGCCCTTAAATTCAAAATCTGTCGTCAAGCACTTGTTGGTGTGTTCCGGCAGCTGCACTTGAGAGCTAACCCACTCTAGGTTTAGCGTGTTTAGCATCCTGGACCACATCGTCTTTTAACATTTGAGATTGTGGTCAAACGCTATAACCTATATGTAAAAATGATGAGAAAGTTAAACAAGTAGACGCCACAAAACAACAAGACCATTTTTATAAGAAAAACGTCGCGGAGACCATTTCATGTTAAATTATTTTATCCATTTAAATTTCTCAATTGCTAAAACACATTTCGGTATAAACTACCTTTAAATTCTGCATAAATATAATCTCGTCGACATCTTCGTAATGCGATATTTTCAAACGTAAATATATGTGCACCTTCAATCAACAATTTAACACGTCCGAAAGCGGGACTCGAGGAAAATCAAATAAATCTCGAAGAAACAAAACTGCAAACATATTATCTTTGCTCGAAATCCTCGGTATCTGCTTAAAGTGGAGATTGTGATCTAAAATACTAAACATTCTATATACAATGTCTCCTTTTACGTTATATGTTTTAACATTAACCGTATTTTAATGTATACTTCTATTTAAAATACTGTATTTAGTAGCTTTTAACATAGCTCTTCTCAAAGAAGGTGACATCCCAATTTTAACGATGAAGTAAGATACGATGATACTCAAGTTCACTTGCCACACATCGATATATAGAATAGATTTTCATGTTAAAAATTATGACTGAAAGAAGCAAAATGAGTCTTATAAACTCTATACAACTTAAGTTGTTATAACAGTTAACTGTGAGATTTTAAAAATTATAAAATTTGGCGTTGTTCAACTACAAATTTTAAGCCATATAAAACAAGAGAATAGCTTTTGTATTGTATTTTTAAAATAGGTTATATATTAGTATAAAATAGGGTATATTAGTCTTACTGAGTGATTCAGCAAGTAGTGATCGTAGTACAGAACAATTGTCTATAAACTTCTATTAAATTCTGGAAACAGCTGCCATTTAAAAATAAAAATTTGAAATTAGTAGTATTACGTATTGTAAATTAATTTTCTTACAGAGCTTTATCAACCTTAATTGCTATTACAGCATATACTGTTTCTAATACCGTTATATCAAGAAAATCAAAATTTGAAGTATTTTTGTCATAATTTCTCGACGTTTGTCATCAGAATAAATGTAATAATATTTTAGACGTAATTATTATATATATTTTATCATAAAAGGCAAACGAACAGGTGGGTCACCTGATGTTAAGTGATCACCACCATCCATAGACACTTGCAACACCAGGGGAGTCGCAAATGCGTTGCCAATCTATGTTGTGAAGGGGAGGGGGTGATGAAGGGGAGGAGAGGTGGGTCTCCGGCGTTCTCACTGACCGAACGAAACGCAACAATGCAAGCACTGTTACTTCACGTCGGTTTTCTTTGAAAGGGTGGTAGTACCCCGGGTAAGCCGACCCATTCATACTGAAACCAGTAATAGCATCAGCGTGGCTCTATCACCTATAATTATCTACACAACTATTACACCTACCTTATATTTTATGTGGTAGAAAATGTTCACGATTCTTAACACATCAGCCTTAGCACTAAAGGCCTTAGTAATGCTATATTCGAAGATTTTGATAATTTTATAGAGCCATCTCAACTGGTCCTTAGGTGCAGCAAGTCTTACGAATAACTGAACTCGAGAAGTACTACATTCCTACTTCAGTCGTCTAAAGAAGCTTTTATACAACATTAGTGTCCAGAGTACAAGAGAGTGCTGGTTTTGTGCCAGTGTGGGTGGAACTATCAAACACCTCTTGTGTGAATGTGATTCATTGAAGCCTACACGAAACCGGATTCTGAAAAAGCACGTATTGTTTACGTATGAGGTACAGATGCTCTCAATCAAAAAAGTCCTGCAGTTCTTAAATGCTACACTAATAGACAGAGAGCTTCAGTAATACGGGCGATCACAATAGATCATGGACACAGTGATATAGGATTGAGGCCTGTATAACTCCGTTGTTAGAAAAAGAATAATAAAAAAATCCGATAGGTTATAGACCATAGTAACTCCCACCAACACTAAAATAGAATCGGTGTCAAATATCATACAGCCCGTTTTCGACGTAGATAAATAAAATACCAGTCCAGCGATAGATCGAACAACTACTGTAATTTAAATACCTGTTTAAATAGCGTTAAAAGTGAAGCCTAAAAAATGTTTGCATTCAATTTATTTTTAATGAAAGCTCGCCCAGCGATTGTCTGACCGGGCGCTGTATGCGGCCGCAGCGCCAACGCGATGCAACCACACCGGATCCGATTACGTTTCCGCGACCCTACACTCTTTCCAGGGTTGTCAACCGTGTTTTTCGAAGTGAAAACTTCTTTAAATTAACAAATTCTGAAATTTAAATATTCACATTATAAATAATATGAAAATTGAAAAGAGAACACATTTATTTCATTGTTTCAAATGTATACCTACAATATCAATTGTTTTTTATAGCGATGAAGGTAAGGTAAGGTAAGGCATGTCGACTAAATTAGATATAAGTTATACAAAGATCACGAGTTTTCGGTAAAAAAAATTCTAACAGCACCCCAGCTACATACCAAGCTGAAGTATTTATAGTAAGCATTGTTTATCTGTAGGTATGTTCCGGCAGCTGCACTTGAGAATCAGATCCACTAATCGTAGAGTATTTACATAATGTCAAGTAAGACTCTTGTAAAATGTTATATCTATAAATTATATCTCTAACTATATTTTGTTTCTAAATTAAACCATGATATATGAATTGAAAGTACTGTCAAATATTTCGACTGAACGTTTTTAGCTGAGCGTTACACGCTTCAAGAGCATTTGGATACTTAATAAAACGATAAAATCTTCAAGAAATCAAAATCGTAGAACTTTAAAAGTAAGCTTAAAAATTAGAACCACGTGCATACGTGTGTATTGTTATGGCAGAACTACAGCATATTCCAGCAGAACCAACATCAGACGCTTCCAAAATGTTCTGTAATTCCTTTAAAATCTTCTTTGAGTTAATTTATTTTTTCTTTATTTTGTTTGTTTTATTTTTATGTCCCTAAATATGATAAAAAAAGTCTTAAAAAGTAATACTTTCATTCCAAAACAGTAGTAGTTTTGACGTTCATAAGCGCATTTTCAGGGCCTAAATTAAATAAAGTAATTTTAGTGTTGATAGTACGTCACTGGGTTGTGATATACTCGCAACATCATTTAATTTTAATAAATAAGCGCTAATACATTCATTACAAGTGTTATCTATGACTCACGTATTGACTATAATAGATATAGCGTACGTGAATTGATTTATGTGAGACTGAGTAAGATAACACAGGTTCTATTTTGTTCAACCCTATATCTCGAGACGCTCTCTGACATGCGTTGACACTTCACACACGCTCCGGCATCGTAATACCAATAAACACATATATTTATTCAGTATTCACTCCCACATCGTTGTTCGCTAAAATATAAAGATTTTTACACGATTTGATACGTTTAAGTTCATATAAAACGGCTTTATTTTTATTTGTAAAACGTGTAATAGAGTCCTTTTTCTTTTATTTATTTAGTGTTGATTCCCTGTAAATTTTGAATGGTATTCAATCGCAAAATAATATACTTTACTTGCCAAATTTATTGAAACCAGTTAAAACGCAAAAATGGCTCGACGTTCTCTCTCCGTCTTCCTGGCTGTTAGTCCCACATAGTGATGGGGTCAGCCTTCCTTACCTTTCTTCTCCACTTCGCTCTGTCCTTGACGTCACATTCAGAAACTTTACATTCCTTCATATATTTCAGCACTACACCCTGCCAATTTGTTTTGGGCCTGCCTCTGGATCTTTGAGCCGGTCATATTTAAATATAGCTTCGATAGACTTGGATTCGTATTAAATGACGATGTGCTCTAAAATTGTAAATACGCTAAAGAGAATATATCACAAATCACTGTATAAGGAATGACAATGGAAGATACAAAACTAACGAACATAAATCGATGCTCTGTTGTACCAAGTATTTAATTAAACTGGAATTATATTATTCAATTAAATTAAACACGGCCATTAAATATTTGCGGGCGTAATGAAGTTTATAAAGAACAAAAGACTTTAAAGGTCAAACTACGCCCTTGTACGGACAATTAAAGGCAAGACTCTATTTATATTTTAAAGTCCAGGACTTCGTTCTACTGAAAAGGGTTTTGCTGTTTTGTTTAGATTAATTGTGTGCTATCATTCATTCTTCTTTTTATTTTTATCTTTACTGCTTAGCTCCTGTGGAAAAGCGAAATGATATGTAATAATTGGAGAAGTTTTCTATCTATCTGTGAAAGTTTCGTCAACATTAGTTGATCCTTTTTTGGAAATTAAACAAAAGACATTTCAATTTTATTTATACTATGAATAGATATTTTTTACACGAAATATAAATCAATTTTTAATTTGAGTTTCGATGTCTATCGTTTCCGTAATATGATAAATGTAACGTAGATGAAAGGGCGAAAAGTGACTGGGGTAGCTTGTGACCCACGAAAACCCTTGAAACTCAGGGATAAGCGGATTGCTCAGATACGAAAGAGACGAATGAAAGAAGACTACATGTGGCAGAAACGCAAATGTTAAGATGGATTTGTGGTGCAACTAGAATAGATAGGAGATTAAGAATGAGTATATCAAAGGAAATATTAAAATAGCACCATTGGTAAAGAAGTTGGGGAGTAATAGGTTAGCATGGTATAAGTATGTCATAAGGAGTAATAAAAGTCATGTAACTAGAAAAGGTTTGAGTATAAAGGTGGATGGATACAGGAGTAGAGGAAGACCGAGAAAGGTTTGGATGGATCGTGTGCAAAATGTATAAAAGGTGTGAATACTGAGATGACAAGAGCGGAAAGTGCAAGAGGGAAACAGGTGTTAAGCCTACTAGTAAGAAGATAATAATTTTTGTTTGTGTAATGGAAATAGCTCAACTGCGCCCTCAACTTCATCTAATATTGTGTCGTTAGAAATAATTAGACTATACATTATAGTGAAACTTGAAAAAAATAATAATAAGTATAATAACTCAGAATAATGCACGTCAAAAATGTTCCTTTAAACTTCTTAACAACCTCGCAAACTTTCACGAAGTAATAACGACTTTAGATATAAACTGTGAAGGTTCAAAATCATTTGTGAACAACGATGAATACGCAGAAACTAATGACACTACAAATATTTCTGAATCCGACTCTGGTATTGTCCTCTCGATGTTTATTTGTTCCCATACACACCGATGTCGTCCTATACCTTATTCCTTTTATCGTGGACAATTTTTAAATGGCTTACGTTTGATACCATTATTGTGCCAATCAGCTTGAATTACAATGTCCTTTACCAGCGGCCGAACTGGGTAAGGATGTTTATTATATAGCCGGGATACATTCGAGTTTTTGTTTCGTCTCTTTTCTCCTTTACGTTTGAACAACGCAGCTGTGGTTTATTCAGATGAGGGCCGAGTTACGGTGGACTGTCTTTTGAATTTAAATTTTACGTTTGACGATGAGATATTGGTGGTAGCCGAGGATCAGTACTCGTGGTGTATATGCACAACGCTACTCAGAAGTTCTGGTGCGTTCGTTTTTAGAGTGAATAGCTTTTAGAAAGTGTCATGGGGCCGTACGGGTATTACATAAGCAGAATCTTTGTAATTCCTAAACGCCCCGTCCCTCTCGTCAGCAAAAGTAAGCAATGCTATTACACCCGCCCCTTGCGAGGCTTATCTAAATATTTATATAAGTAATCATTAATCTGTTTTAGTTTCTTTATTGATTCATGGGCCGCAGTTAACAAGTCCAAAAATAAAGAATTTGTATTCTATAGAGGAATTAACTTCAGTATAGCGGTTCGCTGTAGAGCAACGGTAGCCACTATCTACTAAGATAAGACCGCGCGCCTCACATATCAGACCTACCCATCCAGATCCTCTCATCCCTTATGCCATCAAAAATAAGCAAATCAAAGAGGATTCTGAAATTGGCATTTATTTATCCTTGTCTCGATATTATGCAAATAATATACCACGTATATATACATACGTACATATACCTAAATTAGCGGGCACGGTGCACGTTATCCCGCCCTGATTATTAAAAAAATCTTGACAAATTATATACCTAAACCTTCTTCATGAATCACTTTATCTACTGGTGAAAACCGTATGAAAATCCGTTCAGTGGTTTATGAGTTTATCACGAACAGATAAACAGGCAGACAGACATGACAAAGGATTTTGTTTTATAATAAGTAGTGATTGGTGTCCCACGCAACATCTACTTGTAGATCGGTTAAAAGGATTGATGGTGACAGTACTATCCTTACTAACATTATAAATACGAAAGTGAATTTGTTTTTTATTACGTTTTCTTAACAAATCAACTTATCATATTGAAATTTGTTATACATTTTGTTAGGGCAACAGTAAATGACATAAGGTATATCTTTCATCCACAAATAGAGAGTACTATTTCACGTGAAATCAATAGTAACGCGAGCAAAACTACGAGCGAAATACTACTGTATGCTATATTTTGTTTCACTTGAAAAGTTCCACACAGCACGCTTTAGCTAACGAATGTTTGATTTAATAGCACCGCTAGTTCTTTAATATATTGAATTCGTATTGACTCTCAGTAAAATTTAATCTTTCGACATATGTCGACAGCAACATATTACATTTGTACTATAGAAAAGGCCAATATATTTGTCAGTGACATATTTAAAAACTAAATTATGTCGTACACCTCTCTCTACTGTTGGATACCTATAAATCTCACAGTGACCCGGTGTTATCTCCACACAGTGGTACTCGAACTGTGTCAAGTCGATTGAAATATTTAAATACACTTACATAAATGAACGGAACGACGTCGATAATCGACCCCCATTACATTTTATCTCAACACTCATGATATAAAAGGTGTTGTTTTTTCCGCCCATTATTTTATGTCATAAGGATCGGGGGTAATAAATAATAATTATTCGTTTACAATCAACTTACCTTTAATATAAATCTCACTTTTACATATTTGGATCACCGTAAATGAGAATGAAATTTAATTACCTTGGTTGTTACAGCTATATATTTTTTTTTTTTTTATTGTAGCTCGGCAAAGTGACTGTACTGTGCCTGATGGTAAGCACAGTACAATCCAAAAACAATGGCGACCACCGAAAGACATACTATCTATCGCCGGTCGCCGCTGTCATGCCGGCCTGAAAGCGACCCAGTCAGGGACAGCCCCCCCCCCCCCCCGGTTGCTGGATATACACCGGCTGATCCCGGAACGCGACACGCCCAAACGTGTCACTATGGCGGGTGTTCCACCTGGTGTACGGTGGTCGCGATCCAGTCGGGTACAGACACCCTACCACCCCGCAATATGAGTCGTTACATTTCGATTTCAAAATGAATTAAATCCAGTTTTAATTGTAACATGTTTAATTTTTTTAAGATTCCCAGCTTTATACACTGTGATTGAAAGTCGAAATTTGCCGTTCATAACAGTTTTAATTTTTTTTTATGATCTTCACATTTTATATGTACAAAACATACATACATATATGTAAAATATTAGGAGAGACTAAAATTGAATTTAGCTCATTTTTAAATGTAACGTATGGTATGTACGTATAAAGTTACGCGTCTCGTCCAAGTATTTTCTCGCAGTTCATTTAATTTATCACACTATTGCATACGTTATCTGTCGTGCATGTTTCACTCAAAAAGTATTCGGTAGATTTTGATCAAATCATTAGAGTTCTATATCCTTGGCACTTAGTTCTTATTGAAAAATATATAATAACTTCATGTAATATAAAGATATTAAAGTTTTAAAAATTTATGATTATTATAAACATTACCGTTGTTATTACAAAAAAAGTTAAAAACGTATTGAATACTTGCTTAAAAAAAGTTTGGGTACTTTCGTATTAAATGCACCGCGCTCGCCGAACGTTCGACATCTTGCTCTTTTATCTCGCTTTGGTTAAGTTAGACTTGCGAAAGAGGATAACGCGAAATTGCCTCGGCAGCGGTCGGCGAGCGCGGTGCGTTGAATACAGAATGGTGGCGCCGTTGCGTTGTCGACGCCACCGAAGGGCGGGGGTTTCTTTGCTAATTTAAGTGGACTGTATATGCGCGGGTGCTATATTTGATATTCAACTATTGCGATCAGCTACGAAGAGGGAGACAAGGGTAGGAAGGAAACTTGGCACATACCTCGTGGCGCTGCAGTTTCCACGTGGCTAGCCGGCTAGGTGATTCTCGTTGCTCTCCACTGGGTTTTCTCCCACACAACACTTATTGTTTATAATGTATGTCGGCACGCAATATATGCGGAGCGATGCGTTTATTTCTCACTCGACCAGGCGAAAATTCAAACTGTTTGCATGCGGCGCGGCGCGGAAACAACAATAATGATGCGGCGCGGAAAGAACAATAATGATAGTAGTGGTGGCGCGTCCGACGCGCTACCGAATATAAGCATGTGCCATAGGAAAGGGTAATTGAGCGGGGCTGGAAAAGTGTCGCGATCTGATCACAATAATGCGGGAATTTCAAATATATATAAAGCGGCGCAACCACAGAAGTTCCCAAAATATTTTAAATGTTATGTGTGCTTTCTTGTTTTGGAGAAGTGGGGTAATTAATTTTAATTAATTTTAAAGTCATTTTCTCTGAACGTAATTATAACATATTGTTAAGATAATAAATGCAGACGAAAACGCAGGTATCAGCTAATTATTTTATATTTGTTGAGAGGAAGTTGCCGTTTAGCGTATAAAAACTAATATTAAAATTAGATACTAGTTATATAATTGACCATTTAGAAACTCTAAAACAAAAGATGGTTAGATAATGTTAGATAAAATTAATACAACTTACATGGAATTCTAAATTTAAGGCATTATACAAAATTGTCGGTTTCTTTCGGTGCATAGTATTCATAATCTGTGTTCCGATTATTTTTCTATATATTCAATTATACCAGTGCTAGTTATTATAGGTTTGAAAAAGAATATAAACTCATTTGATAGTTAGTAATTCCCCGATATTTTTTTAAACAGTCATATAGTAGACTTTCTGCCTTGTAACATAATATTAACTTAATTCTTACAACCGCTTTATTGCAGTTCCAAAAGTCGCGAATACTTGTAACAGTTTAGAAGGGTAGTTAAAGATTTAAACGGTTTTCATACGAGTTAAATTCCAGTTGAAAGTTTTTCATTAATAAAAAAAAAGTCAATGAGCCCCGAAACGAAAAAATGTTTAAAGAAATTGCGCATTCTCCTTCAAAACCGATACACTGACCATAAAAACACCTTTCATACATAAAGCCGAGATCTTAAAACACATCATTCAAGGACAGGGTTGCCGTGTAAAAAGTTACAAATCCGGGACAAACAATAAACACGATTATATTTATAACTAGCTGTTAGCTGAAAATTCGTCGTGGAATTCCGCCAAATTCGTTTTGTCCTTTATAAGGTTTACCTTAAGAGAGGATTGGCTCTCATGGTCTCAAGTATAGCTGCTAGAACTCACTAACAGGTGCTAGGCGAGTGATTTTTAACTTGTGTGTTGTTGTCTGCCAGGTGGACTTAGAAGCCTTACCATGCCTTACGACGTTTTCCTAACCCGAAAGCTACGACTCAGTTGCAAGGATTCGAAACTATGTCGATCGACACGCTATCAACTGAACCACTATCACTATAACCATTTGTCTTGTGTATAATTACGTGTAGGACACACACCTTATAAGACACTGGCTGTTTATTTAAGTATATTTGCAAGGCACCCTATTCTTTTCTAAGTTACTTATGTGTTTAAATCACCAGCGAACATATTTTTTAAATTAACATAATGTGGTGAAGTCATATTTGTATCATATGTAACATTTATGATACCAAAAGAAATTATATCAATTCACAATGTCTAAAACGGTTACCTGAAAGAAAACGACAAGTGGGGTAATCCGGAGAGTTGGCAGCCCCAATCGAGAAGCCCGAAGCGTGCAACTTTGTAACGTCGATAGTGCATCAATCAGCAGCATCGTCTCCCAATAATAATAAAGTAAGCAGAGTATCAGATTCGAGTACCGTCCACCCTGCGAACATTTCCGAGAATTCAGTTTCTGTCGCGTGTCCTGTTTTAATGAAGGCTTAAAGAGGCAAAACAGTTGCATGCGGTGCGACAAGTAATCTAATAAGCGAACGGGTTAAACGCATTGTTTTGTGGTTTATATTAATTTCTAACTACAACTTTATTGGCGTAAATCCCTGTTTTTAATACCTAACTGATATAAATGATGATAATAAAGCCGCCATAAAGACAATAATCTCAACTAAAAATCCGAAGTATAATAGTTAAGTAAAAAAAAATGATCTCTTTTAAAACTATTTTTAACATCACTACATTATAAAACAAAGACTCTGCCACGTCTGTCTGTCTGTCTGTTCGCGATAAACTCAAAAACTACTGAACGGATTTTCATGCGGTTTTCACCAGTAGATGAAGTGATTCACGAAGAAGGTTTGGGTATAGGTCAAGGTAGGGTCAAGGTTTTTTTTCTATTATCAGGGTGCGACAACGTCCGCCGGGCCAGCTAATTTAATTATATTTTAAAAGATGACAGATATTACCACTGCTAGGTTAGTCTACTTCGCTTACTTCCATAGCTTAATGTCTTATGGCATTCTGCTATGGGGTACGGCTGCTGAGGTAGACACGATATTTTTATTACAAAAACGGGCAGTTCGGGCAATATATAATATGGGACCTCGCGAATCATTAAAAACGAAATTCCAGGAATTCGGTATCTTAACTCTGCCCTCCCAATACATTCTTGATAATTTGTCCGTAAAAACTTTGAAAATCTGAATTTAGTAAAAGACCGGCATAATCTAAATTCTAGAAACTGTGATAAACTGGTGATCCCATGTTTCAGACTTAGCAAAACCAGTAGTAGTTTTTTAGGTAATAGTGTTAGGTTCTATAATAAAGACCCAAAGCATGTTACCGATTTGCCGGACTGTAAATTTAAGCGCCACGTCAAACGGGTTTTAGTTTCAAAAGGATATTATAGAGTGGATCAGTATGTGAATGATAGTGATGTCTGGAATTGACTCATCTCTGTGCATCCACTAAAAGCATTGTATGATGTATTGGAAATATATGTTAAAAAAAAATGTACCCGATCGAGTTTCTTGCCGGTTCTTCTCGATGACTGGGTTGTTTTCCGAACCGGTGGTAGTATTTGACGTTCATAAGTGCCTTATTAGGGCCTAAACTGAATAAAGTATTTTTGATTTGATTTGATTTGAAAGAAAATAAACGCTATTACGAATATGCAAGTATTATAATGAATTTTGTATTCTCGAATACATTTTTTTACGACAGCCTAAAAAAATTGAAGAGATTTGTATCTAAATCATAGATGTACCATTTACAAATAATATGTATGATAATATTGTATGTTATCATGCTAGGCTGTGTTTAGTGTTAAAATTGGAAATGTTATGTATAATTTATAATTGGATTGCAGATTTGTAATAACTGTAATGTCGTATTAGTTTTATTATCCATTTAAATGTCAGCCTGTTATTTGTAATTGTACTTTCTTTTTGTTAAAAAATAATAAACATTTTTTGTAAAAAGGTTTTATAAAACCACGACGCAAGTGACACTATTTTCCGGATCGTATTTAACTGAAAATATTAGGAACATTATTCGATTTAGGGTATTAAAATCGCGTTTTTAATATCAATTAAATAATTGGGTGGCTAAATGATAATGGGAAATCAATAATAGACAAGATATCCAATTATAAATTTTCATTCCAATCTGCGTATTAGAGTACGGAATAAATAATAAATACACACATTATGATAGACGTATCTTAAAAACTGAGCACAATATTTATTTAAACTATTGAATCATTTTGAACTGAGCCATGAGCGTCGCCGTATTGGCCTTAGCTGCTCTGCCGAGTGTCTTTCACTTTACCCCTATTCCGCGGCCGCACGCCGGCTGTAATGCGACACGCGATAGATGGACAAAAAAATTTGAGACAAAAGAAATAGTTTCACTTTAATAAAATAGCAAAATAGCTTCCCGCTCTGGCATTGCACCGGTGTACTAAAGAAGAAAATGATAAATAATTCGTTTATAATACGACCAAGTAATTAAATGAAATGCCAAATGGACAACTGAACATCAATCTCTCAATTTTGTATATATATATTTGACGAACTCCTTACTGCGTCGTGTGTCATTAACTCTTTTTTTTTCGAACAGACTGCACTGTTAGCCTGGCAAGGCCTTTACAGTTTCAGCGGACTACTCGTTATCTCACTTTAATATGTAACTTTTAGAGAGCATTTATAGGAGTAGGAAAGATATTTAAAGCGTTAACATACCTTCATACTGCCAAAGGTTTATAATATTAATCCTTTATGATTCGATATACCGTACCACCGTTTGACTTATTGCCGTGAAAATTAATAAGAATGTTTTAGTTTCCACCGAAAATATTTTCGACTTTACCCCCACAAAATACAAATAATACTAAATAGATATCTGTATATATGAATATATAACAGGGACATTATTTACACAATAAGCATTTTCCTATAACTTATTTATAGCAATTAATTATAACAGAAATGTACAGTCTTGGGCAAAGCAATATTATACCTATAATTCAACACAAAGTACACGTACAGTATGTGTAACTACCTACAAAAAGGTTTACACATGTCTTCATTCAAAAATGTACACCGCTTCTAGAATATCTCAATCACAAAGCAATTTTTATCACGGCCCGTCCAGCAATGTTAATAAGAGCCGATAACAAGAATAAAGCCATTACCTAAATCAGTAAAACTAACACCGTTTCACACTATAAACCGACAAGCCGAATTCAACTTTAAATCGTTATGAATATAATCTTTATTCCTTAGTTTCGCGATCCTCATATATCCCGGCTCGCAATTTATCTCGCCATTGGATGTTAAAGCAATTAATCAAGATCCGTTGTCACATAATATACGGTTAAAGAGAAAAAGATGATTCCGAAACTAATTATCGAGGATGTTGTGTGGATTCTTTTTTTGGTCGGTTTAACACCTCTCGCCCCTACCATTTGTCGGCTGTTAGCCTTCGGCTCATATCGGCGTTTTATGTCGAGATAACAATATTTGTGTGGATAGAGACGTCAAAATCGCGTTCAGAATGTGTTGATTCTCACGTTTTTGTTTTAAGTGTTGTAAATGATTTCGCTTCCGAAATGTGACACATTAAATCTGGTAAACAATTTGTGTCACAGAAAAGAGAACTACCTCCCTATGTACACTTAGTTTTTTTCAGGTAATAGCTTCTTTATCCCACTTATGATTTGAAACTCTATAAAACGAAAAAGCAACAATAAAAAGAGACAAATATATATACATCTATAGGAATTAACATGCGAGAGAATGAGATAGAAAACATTACACAGTGGTTCCTATATTCGGAATCTACTCAGTGTTAGTACACATGTACCAGTATTATACACATGTTTTTATTATATCACGGGACGGTGCATTCCAACAATGGCATTCACCGAGAGATCTCCTTTTCATCTATCTTAATAACCATATTGTCGCTATCATCCAAAGAATTCTTCTTAGTAGCCTGATTTAAGTACATTATATAGAGGAAACTGTTCAGTTTTCAATAATACAACCAGCTATATTATTTTTTAATATCAACATGATATTATTACGTCTCGGTATCTCGGAGTTCCTCTCAAAGTAACAAGCCGTAGATGGACTTTGCAGTGTTGATTTATTAAGCTCTCATCGTTCCTGCTTTATCATCGTATCGGATTCGTTTGACTGTTTATTTTATAATGAGACGTTGTCCAGGTCGTTTCGCTTGGCAACTTTTTGTTCGTGTTTATTTGTTTTTATTATTTTGCATTCATTACGATATTCGATATGTTATCACTGTTATATGTTATTAATTATGACGGTAAAGTATTCCTTAATCATTTGAAATTATATGGAATCGAGAGTTTTTGGCAGGATCGTAGTCTGCCCTGTAGTAGATTTTATATTTCACTTATAATCTTTTGTTATTTGTAGTGTTTTTACGTAATATAGTTTGGTTATTGTGCATAAGTGAAGTGGATGGGAAATAATACCGCGGAGTATGAATTCTGAGATACCACAAAAATCCCATGGAAAGTTTTAACAAGGAAGCCACCATCTTGTTAGATTATTAGATGTTACATTACATACTCGACAATGGCAGTAATAATATAGGAGATTGCTTGCCAAAAGTTAAAACAGAGAAAATTATATGGGATCAAAATCGATTCAGTTTGTAGTAATAGTTCTGAGGTTTGTCGAACAGTCGCTTTTTTTGGAGACCAGTCGGTAGTTAACTCTATATCATATTGGAATATGCACTTTACCAAAAATCTTTCCGTATTTTGTAAATGATTATATTATATGACAATCAAGACGAGTCCAAGAGCGCCTCTAGGCTGAGCGTGTTTACCATCTTGGACCACAACGTCTTTTAACATTATATGAGATTGTGTTCAAACGCTACAACCTACAAAGTATATACATAAATCATCTGTTAGTAAAATAATGTCTGCCTGAATATCGAGATTGTCAACGAACTATCTTCCCAGTTCCTTGCATTTTAACTATCGGATGTAATTACAAAATTTGTAATAGCTTTTTTCCTTCAAAGCGATCTTTTACTATCTATCTCCCCTTTCCTCACACTGTTCAAGCCGGATAGTACTAAATGGCTTTAATTAATTACGCTCACTATCGATCGAACGCGGCCTGTAATTAGTCGAAGCATTCTAAGGGAATCGAGAAAGATATTTTTACCCACAGCTGATAGTTGGGACATTTTCTCCTGGATTTTATAAACGCCTTAAATTATTGAGAAAATACAACTACAATATAGTTACGGTTATATGGACAGAATTTGTTTAGCGAAATGCGAAATTTTTGCTCCAAAGAAAACGTGTTAGCCATAATAATTAGTAATCACGTGGATAATGATTAGTAATCACAAATAGAGTCAGTCGACTAATATTCCTTTAAAATGTATTCTTTACAAAAAAAATGTAGAGAAAACAGTATCATATTTTTATGAGTCTTAAAAATCTTGCAAAACTTTTCTGTTTAATTTTCAAGGTCTCAATTTTAAATTGTTACTGATTGATGTCATATCAGCTATTTTTGTGGACGTTTTTGGTCGAGTATTATTAAATTATGAAACACTGCCCGTCTTAGATTTCTTACAGGTTAAAAAATAAATTTACAAATGCATAAACTACTTGAAGAACCTTCCTATAATTTTCGTGTCTCTTCTGATTTGTACCTAGAATATTAAATAGATCAGAGAATTAACTATTTTTATATTTTTCCCTTATTCCAGATGTCAGCCGTCGATCCAGACTGCGGCGTTAATGCGATAGTGAACTATACTTTGGGAGAAAGCTTCGGGAAGCCCCAATTTTATGCGAAGGCGGACTCTGGTGATTTGTGTATCTCATCGCCACTGGACTACGAGACTAATAGCGAGTTCGAATTCCCCGTCATTGCTACTGATAGAGGTTTGTATAATTGTAATTTATTCATTATTTAAAATGAATCTCTGTTTTTTAATTTTTATTCTATTCACAAAATTTGATGCAAAAGGGACTGGTGGTTATATTTTCCTTATGCAGTCGTTGATAAAGATTATTGCCTTTATAAAATCACTAATTGTTTTATCATTGTGTGATACTGTTCATATATATGCCTACTAGCCATTTCCTGCGTCTTATCCCGCGTTTTCTATGAAGTAATTATTTCCGATTCCTTATTTTTTATCTATACGTAAGAGGAATAGCTTATTTACTGACTGACTGACGAAAATTTGACTAATTATCATGCAAACTTCCATCCCCTTTTTCACTACCTTAGGATCTGAATATTCAAAAATTTTTCCTTAGTGCTGCCTAGCATGTAAAATGAAGGAATATGCAAATTTTTACGGCCCTAGGTCCAGTAGTCTGGGTTATGAGCTGATATGATATGATATGTTAGTCAGTCAGTCAGTATTATAGATTATATACTCCATAGTCCAACAACTGCGTGCGCGACCGTCCTACGAGGCGCCAGACGTTGGCGAGGACAAGGTACTCTCCATGTAAACGGGGGCGGATGATGTAGTGGGGGAGGGACAACGATGTGCTACCTCAACCCGCTTACGTCTGTCACAACGCAGGACGGTCGAGCACGTACTTATGTACCTCTATTAAAAATTCCGTTAAAATCATGGATGATTTTTTTACGACAACTTAATTTGTGGAGACCACGATATAGTTGCTTTGTTTGTAAATGATTACATATTATATTTAGATATTTATAAAAAAAAACAATTCACAAAAGTAAAGCTTTTGACCGGTCAAATGAGACTATTGCGTAAATAAAAGTAATAATGGTAAACGATACGATAACCTACCGCGTAGTATTCGCTTCTAGTTAACATAACTTTTCACTTTATAAGGCTTATTGCTTTGCAAATAATCGGAATTAACGAGGAGCTATTGCATGATGCTCTCATAAAGTATAAACATATATTACTCAGAGCCGCTACTCTCGGTCCCTTATACAATTATATAAGTAGGTTAACGGCATTCCTTGTCCAATACGTTAACGTTATCGACAAACTTTCAGATAAATTAATACCTTAGTAATTAGTTTCGATAAACCGCAATAGAATAAGTAAATTATTTTGTACGAATAGTAATTTATTTACCAATTCTGTTTACATTTGCCGTATTAATGTGTATGTAATAATATTAAATACTAAATTAACAACTACTTATTAATTATTGAGTTAGAGATGAAGTATTGACAATCTTAAGTACTCAGAAATAAAGATCCCTTTATTTTAATACATACAGTCTACCAATTACGTAATTTTTAAGAACAAAAAAAAACAGAAACTATAGAAATAAAAATCTCAAAAAGCTCAGAGTATGTATGTACGTGCATCACTTCAAAATTGCGGCACATTTTAGGCTAATTCATTTTTTGTTTTATTTCTAACTAGCTTCTGCCCACGACTTCGTCGGCGTGGAATAGTTACTTTGAGCTAAGGCTAACACACAGCGGAGGCTCTTTAAAGAGAAAAAGTCCCCGATTTTAATATTCTTCATTGGTGCTCCGCTCCTATTGGTCTTAGCGTGATAATATATACATAGCCTTCTTCGGTAAATGAGCTCTCTAACACTGAATTTTTCAAATCGAACCTGTAGTTCCTTAGATTAGGGCGTTCAAGTAAACAAACTCTTCATCTTTATAATATTAGTATAGATTGTTGGGAAAAGTTTGTATAACAATGAATGTTCCAAAAATCGTACAGAAAATTGGGTAAGATTAGCTAGTCTTTCCATGTACTACTAAAATTGGCTTTATATTTAAATTTACGTCACTAAAATAGTTTGAATTCGACATTAAATATCGATATATTTTTTTTTTTTTATGGGGTGCGGTTACTTTAATCGTAACCGCTGCGCTTTGCCCTCAGACGCGGTAGTTCCGAGACTTTGTTTGCTGCTGGAATTACTCATTTTGGGTTTTTAGGGGTTTATTACTGTTTTTTGCCACTTGTTTTTTATTTTCCTATTTCAAGTTTGTTTTACTATTAGTGTTTTTCTTTGTTACTGTTTCTTCTTAAAATTTTGTGTTTATTAATTTTATCTATTTTAATGTCCTTTATTTTATATTTCTGTTCCTGTTTATGTTGTTCTTCCATTTTTATCTTTGCCGAATTTCTTTACAGTTTTATTTATATCCTCTTGTCAAAATATCGATATTTAGCCTTTACAATGAAATTCAATTTAGACTACGGTTATGGGGTCGAACCTGAAAACCGCGACATACATGTCGACTTGTTCGGTAAAATGTCATGTCATTATTTTATCTTTGAAACATATTTCACACCTCATTTAGGTATGCCAAATAAATAAAATACATTTAAATAATTGCGAAAACAATAATAAAATGAACGTTACAAAGTTTCTGCAGCACGTATATTAAAATATTTTACATATTCAACACCTTATGTTTAATGTTGTGCCTTCATTGTGTACATAAAAGGCACGTTTAAAAGGACAACAGTGCTGTTTTATAGACCCTCGCGGTACTTTGTTTCCACAACAAAGAGGTTTTACTTCATAATATCAGTAAAATATTTATTTCTCTTTTATACAAAGTAAATATGAAGTATGGTCGTAATGTCGAATGTTATTAAAAATATAATTAGAATAAACGCCAGTTTATTAGACAAGTGAATTAATTTACCAAATCGGCGTAATTAGCTAGGAGAACACATCACAATATTTTTTGGATAGGTTTTATGTACTCAAACTAATATTGAAAAAATAACTTTGTCTTAAGTACTCTTGATATCTCAGCAGTTTACGTATTGTGTATTATTTACAATATAACACTTAATTAAGCTTTTAATAATGATTTGTAACATGAAAGTTTGTGATTTAGCATTCAAGGACATTACGAAAACAAAATTTAAAAAAAGTCGATCACAATATTAATCGACATCCATAATAGTCCCATAAGAATGGAATTAAAAATAAATCCGAGTTTTAACACGGTCTGCGAATAATATATGGTCTCTTAACTCTAATACATAAATTAAAGATATCCATATTATCCTTCAATACATCATCCATTGCATGTACAAAATAAAACAAACAATTATCAAACGCGCTGACATCGGCATAAATCAACATGCTGTCAATTAAACATGGTATTACAACAATGCAAACAATAACCGTACCAATTATTTATTTATTCGCAGGAGGCCTCTCGACGACTGCCGTGGTAAAGATCCAGCTAATTGATATCAACGACAATGTCCCAGCCTTCTCAGTCAAAGACTATAACGTATCCTTGAAGGAAGGCCGGATATCATCGAGCGAACCGATAATTGCTGTAGCAGCGACCGACACAGACTCAGGAAGATTTGGAACTGTCACTTATAGAATCGTCAGTGGGAACGATAATGACGTGTTCAGGATCGACAGAAACAGCGGAGAGATACTAGTGACGAAGCCAGCTCTAATAGATAAGGATAGGAAATTTGATTTGGAAGTGTCAGCGACTGATGGCGGCGGCTTGACGGCTCCTCAAGGAGCTGTAGTACACGTCACAGTAATACCAGCTGGTGTTGGTGCAGCCCTCTTTGATAAACCAAGATATAATTTTCGTGTGAAGGAAGACGTGAGGATTGGCACGGTTATTGGAAATCTGAAGGCGACTTCCAGTGATAGAGGTGAGTTTTTTTAAGTTATTTAGTAACTTGGATATCTTTTGGTGATAGAACATTGCCTTTGTAAGTAATGTTGTAGGATTATTAACTAATGCGTTTATATACAATTATCTATTTTTACTATGTTATTTGAAAATGGATATTATAATAACGGTCACCCTTATTTTTTGTAGTGTAGGCTACTCACTATTAGAGTACACTAGCGGGCCCGGCAGACGTTGTCCCGCCCTGATTATGAAAAAATCCTTGACAAATTATATACTAAAACTTCCTCATCAATCACTCTATCCACCGGTGAAAACCGTATGACAATCCGTTCAGTAGGTTTTGAGTTTATCGCGAACAGACAGATAGACAGACGCGGTAGGGGACTTTGTTTTATACTATGTAATGATGTCGTCATTTTGCTGTTTACAATAATAATAGTAATAATGTCAGTCTGAGAGACTTCTACCACTGGACTAAAGAAATTTTTCCAAAGAAGGATACGGGCATAATCACTACGCCAACCCACGATTTCAAATGTAGCAAAGTCCACGGTTCTATATTTTTTCCACAATTTTTAGATTTTAGTTTCCTCTCAATATTCTACTTCACCGCCAGCGGAATTTCTTACCAATTGAATTTAGTAAATGTCCTCGAAGTCTGAATCGATATTCCGCGGCTCAAACCACTGGACCACCACGGTCTAAAGTTGGAAGAATGTCTTATAATTACTTATGTCGTATGAAACATAAAAGAGATATTAATAGATTAACATATAAGGTACAGGAAAGATAAACTTTGGACGTAAATATTAATGTGGACGAAGCGTGTACTACCGTTCGTTGAAATTACCTTATAGCTTCATTTTGCTTTAACAAATTTATTGAAATCGTGCCACAATAGCTTCTCTATAAATCTTCAGCGATAGCGTTTTATTGTAAAATTGAAAAAGATGTTTATTTTTGCCATGGCAATGGTCAACGAAAGTGCGGGTCGTCTGATGGTAACCAGTTGACGCAGCCTATAGACTCTTGTAATATCAGAAGCATTATACGCTCAATGCTAAGCCTTTATAAACCTTCCGTTTTGAAGATCATTACATTAGAATCTCTTAAAAAAAATATTAACAGGGAGATCATTCCACAACCGGAGTACTTTAAAATTCCTTCGGAATCCAAATCGGAATTTAAATGTGTATCTCACGAATTATTATATGTATGAATAGCTAGCTTATTTTATCTTAGATAGATTTCACGGTGTTGTATCTAAGATGGCATTCAACCCGAATTTCGGCCACTTTAGCACCCTTGAACGTATTGTCCAGAGGCGAAGTGCCTTAAGCGCTCACGTTAATAGACCGCTGAAGCTGTGAAGGCTCGTCAGGTCAATATCGAAGTCAGTTCGAAAAAAAAAACGATAAGAATTTAAAGTATAAAGATGAACTCTCAATTGATGCACATGATTGTAGCTACAAGCATCATACTAAAATTCCTTAGAACACAACCTATTATACAAGCCGTAAATAAAGAAGCAGTACTCTCTCTCTGTGAACTTAAGTAGGTCGTTTCAAAAGGAATGTTTTGGCTTTGATTTGTTTTCTTTACCATGGTTCCACATAAACTCTAACTGCAAAGTGGATACAGTCGTCCAGACAGCTTACCCCTTAAGAATCATGCGGCCGTAAAAGTATATTTAACAATTTCGCTGCAGTCCCTCACTTAGACAACACATGAAACCATTGGGATAACTATGCAGAATCGTAATCGGCCATTGTCTCGAGTCAAGATCACGACTGTGTGATGGGCGGGAAACATTTGCACCATCTGCATGTATCCTATGCAATTGATTTTCATGAAACCATACCTCATTTGCACTTACAGTCTTAATAACACTGATTGACTAATTATACAAACGATTTTGACTTTAAGCACGACAGAGTTAAGAGTGAATTACATTTACTTTTAAAACAAACTATCTATAGCCCGCGGCTTCGCTCGGATTAATTTAGATTTGACGTACGGAAATGGCACTTTTGTATAAAGATTTTCTAATGTACCCCATGTACCCCTGAATGCAGTATTCCATTATAATAGATTGAGTAATTAAGCGCAAATAAAAGCGTAACAAACAAACAAATTCACATTTGCATTTATAATATTATAAGTTGAACCAGTTTAGTTCTTTTTGGTTTCTGGTTGGCGTTAGTTTAGTTTTGTGATAGTAGCAGCTAATTCATCATAAAATATTACTAATTATTTTGCTGTTAATTTACTGTTTTCTATAGTATTGCAATTCGTAAAAATAACAAGATAATTAAATTAATATTCCTTTGTCATTCATTGTTATTGAGTGTGATAAACATAAAGTCCCTTTTCGCACTTATTTGTTATTGTATGGTGTTTCCTTGTTCACACTTTGGTATAACACCGGTCGACCATAATCATTGTTATATTGGTAATTTCTATAGCTATTCGATAAAAGTTCAAAATATTGTGTATAACGTGACTCAAAGATTAAAAATTACGCCAATTGAAATATTAACTATGTTATTGTAGACAAGGGACAACAATGCGTATCTACTCTATTAGACGTGTATTGTGAATATTCATTGATGTAGCCAAGTTCTAACAAATTTTGTTTGCACAAAGATATATATCCTTCATAAATCTTATTCTACATCGCCGGCATAATTTTATACTTTATAATGATTCTGTTATATTTATAATATTTTATCACAATATATTATAAGGGGCGCCAGCACACTCGATTTTCATTTGTTTTCTTACTCCCATAGCCATCTAGATAATTAAACATAAAGTTTCATAGATGGCCAGTACACTACGGATTCTATAAAAGAGTTCAGTTAATCGTACATAAGCACTTCTTGGAAATAATCTTTCGTATTGACCGTTTGTCACACCATTTCATAAAGCGGGTGTGCGGCGATCTGACCCCGTTGAAATATAATGCCATTGAGAACCGTTCAGAGTATTTCTATAAGAAATACGCATTCCAAAATCTAATTTATTTGTTCGTTAAACCAATAATTAAGTCGAGAATGGGCGATGAGCGGACACTGGTCGTATATTAATATTATTTGCATAGATAAAGTGATTCTTCGAATTAAATTTTACGCAACATTTCACGAATGTTGTTTATCAGTAAATAAATATTATACTGGAAAATACTTGATAATTTGGAAGTGTGATATTATGTAATGATTTAAAATACAAATAGTTATATCTATTCTATGTATTGAATATAATAAAGGTAAATTACTGTTAGGGTCTCCAGGCAAGGCAAATATAATTGAATAAATAATTGTTAGGTTATATAGTAATGATGTAATATTTCTATAGAGATCTATTAGTATTAGATTAATTACAGTACGCATACATAAAGTAAATTCACCAATCTAGACATAAAACTGCATTATAAACGACTTAAATCACTAACTAGGATATAAGATGCAAAAAAGAGCTAATCGAAGAAATAAACATACATTTTTTTATTTCCTCTTCATGTGGTATCTTCCCTTCGTAATGCCCAGTTTTTCAACTTCGTTTATGCATTATTAATTTATAATTATAAACCTAAGAATTATATTTCTCATAAATATATTGCCAACATATTTTACACACCTAGCAGTAAAAATTTTGAAATGTTTAGTTTTAAATTAGTCTAATAATTTATTATTTTTATGTAAAACTTTGTGACATATTTGCATTATTTGAATGGCAACAAATGATCTCTCAAACAATGCCTTAAATTTTCAATTTCGGCAGCTAGTAATTTGGTCTATTTGATGATGAATCAGTCGAGATATAGTGATATATATCGATAATTATTACTGTATATATTACTGTATGTCTATACAAATTCTTCGCCTAAAAAAATTATGTATAGAATTGGTCATCCACTTCTACAGATTGTCGCAGAATTCACATTGCCTATTTCGGTTATATCCCGTAACTAAAGTTTATAACTTAACTCACATCTCTTACATTATAATAAATCGTCACTGACATATTTCTGTCAAAACATTTATCAAACCAATAAAGCAAATTATAAAATGAAAAAGCTATCGAAACTTGTTCATTATAACGTTTAATGGTCTATAAAGACGTTATAAATAATCCGAATGAGTGCGAACCAATGTTTCGTGAATACTGCTTTTTATTGCTCCATTTATTGACATGTCGGTGTAAAGGCGTCTTTTTTATACAATAACGGCATATTTGTTATGTACTTCATAAGATTTCCATTTTCTTTTTCACAGTCCTATTAATCTTCTAATCTTACTTATTACATTTAATAGAGATTAATTGACTATACGGATGTATTATATTACTTTAATAATTTATTTTCGGAACCGAGATATTGCGGCAGATTTTATAAGGTCAGAAATTAGATTTGCTTAACAAGAATTGAGAATTGGTATATCGATATTTTTATTTTGCTATTGACAGTCATTTAAATATTAGAATTTATACTCTCATTAAAAAAAAATATCAGTAACAATTTTAGATCACGTATCACACCAAAGTGCAATGTCAAAATACCAAGTTCAAAATAGCCGATTCAAATTATGTACCAGACATGGCTAAGCCTTAGTGAAATTAATATATTGCTATCACTATATACATAAAACAAAATGTCTTTACGGGTATGGTATAGAGTGTGTACATTTTAGTTTACATTATACTGGTATATAATTTGAATTTATCATATTCAAACCGATATTATCCATTGAGTTCTTATCAAATATATAATTAGAGAGCTTCCATTTTAATATAGTCCTTCTTTAGTGTTCTCGTATATGTGATTATGTGGGATAACAGAGAAACCTTTGTCCAACAGTATCACTATAATCTGCATAAAACATAATAATATCTATTATAAAACAATCTCACTTTTCGCATTTCTTTATTATCCTTAGTTTTTTTAACCTATGCAATGGATTTTCGTACGATTTTCGCTATCTAATTCTAAACTATGTGTTCTAATGAAGTCATAAGAAAGAGGCTTAGAGTGTTTCATTAGTAACGCTGGATAAACCTTATAAGATATATCAAAATATTATATCCAAATTGTACTTCTCAAAAATTCGTACACATAAGTTCTATATAGTATATATTTATGTAAAGAAAACCTATAGTAACCATTTTTATCTTCTGGATAATATTATAAACTAATCAGCTATTTTCAATGCTATTTTGATCAATATTCCTTACCCAGTTAATAATGTTAGTTACGTTTGGCAGCTAATGAAGATCAAAATTACACTTTGTCATTGTAATCAAAATTACATTTTTTTTTAAATGACAATTACTTTTCAAGGAATATTTTCGAAACACCTAAGAGAAAAAAATGTCGTGAGTAGGATATATAAGAGGATATATGTAAATGTTAACTGTACTAAAGTTCATATTTTTTAAGGACAAGAAATTAACTTTTCCATACTTCTATTCTCCTACAATAGCTGGTTTATGATGGTGATCTTTAACGGTATTATCAAAGTAATATTCCGAGGAAATAGTTTAAACGCGTACAGATATTTCTAATAATGTCTGTACAATCGGACATCAATGATAAATCAAAGTGTAGTACTATGGCCAATAAAACACGTTTGCTATCTCACTCGCGGCAATGCGTTGCGTTTCGCTAATATTTATACAGCCTGACTTTCTATTCATCTGTGTGTCACACCGCGGCGTAATATAATAAAATTAATAATATAATAAAAATATAATAAAATTCATGTGAACTTTTTTATTTAAACTTTAAAACTTAGTGGAATATTTTTTGTAGAAGGAAAAATATGGTTAATTTTTGAAGACTCTCTGACAAAAACATGGCAGTATATAAATAGACTATAATACCTTCTAAGAAGGCGTAGTTGTACTCATATCACAAGCCATATCAACGTGCGGAGAGATCGCAATATGATAACTGTTGTGTTATAAGCATAATTTCCAGTTCTATGTCTGGGGGATAAAAATCAATACGTATATGTATAGCAACTGCTGAAATGTGTTTCCATATTTTGAAAGTGCAAACTCAATTTAGCTTTCTCATTACTCCTTAACGCCTATAATTCTTTTTTCGATTCCATTTTATCATTAATTCTTAACTCACATCAAAAAGCGGAATGATATCTCGCCTAGATAAAACTCTGAAAAATCATCTACTTGATGATGAAATCTCATCAAAATTGGTTTACCCATTTTAAAGATTAACCCGAATAAAATATAGACGTTTCGGCTTTGTTTATAACACATGTATATACTATGCATATATTTCATATTTTATAAAATTATTCTAATATATATCGTTGACATATATTTATCAATGAATTGTTTGATTCAGTACTATTAAATATACTAATACAGTTGAGTTGATTTCACTTCATAAGATTAGAAATAAATTGCCTACAAAATAAATTTACAGGCGAACGTTCTGTCGCGTATACTGAATTATGAACGTCGTATGTTCGCTACGGTGTAACATACGTCCATAACACAAGACCACGTTTATTCTGTTATAAGTTCTAGCACTGTAAATCACTGAATTGCAAACTCTACCGTTATGGTACGTGGGGCACTTGTCTCTGGGAACTCTATGACTTCTCCATTGTTAGGACAAAGAAATAGCGGCCATTTAAAATTCATAGTTCCAGACGATGCGTATATATTATTAATACGTGAAATATTATCTTTCCCGTCCGGAGATGTTAGTATGGCGTCTGTTCGAGCACTTAAAATATATTGTCGTTGCATATTATTACTTCAACGACATTCGCCGCAAGTGTATTTTTGTCGTCCGGAGTCGTTTTGCATTTTGCCGGTGCAATAAACTAAATAATAAAATTTTATTATAAAATTTTATTGTCATACTTTACTCCTTGGTCTATAGAAGTTAATTACTGAATATGAGAAAATAAAATTTACCAGTAAATAATTGTGTGAAATGTTCAGTGGGTTTTAAGGGATAACTACTATTAAATATCATATTTACGTTGTAACAAAGTTAGTGCAGATGTACTCTGAAAGGAATTTCGAATAACATGTCATGAGACTAAAAATGACTACAGTCGTTTCTGTTCTTGCATTGTACTTTATTAAGTAAGAAGGACTGGGGTCTTTTAGTTAGTTATTGAACCCAAAAACTATGAAGAATATTATTGGTCTATCAACTCGTGACACGTGATGGAAAACGAACAGGATTGGCTGAATCTCGGTTACGTCATACCTTAGTAAATATTTCATTGATTATAAAAATAATTATATTCCATTACATCATCATAACAACGATAGTTGTTATTATTGACTTTTCATTACCGATTCTCAACTCATTAACATTTTTTCCAAAACACAATTTTTTTTTATTCTACCAACTTTTTTTTGCAAGTGTCTTGTGATAATTTCAATGTAATAACAAGATGGTGGCCTCCTTAATAAAACTTTCCAGGGAATTTTTGTGGCATCTCAGAATTCATGCTTCGTGGTATTATTTTCCATAAACTTCATTTATGCACAATAACCGAACTATATTACGTAAAATACCACCAATATTACAAAATATAAAGTCAAATATCACAAAATTATAAAGAAAATACAAAAGCCACTACATGCTATACTAAGACCACGCTAAAAACTCTCATTATTTATTTTATAATCGGCTGTAACCTATAACTTCGACCGCCAAAACGATTACGTCACGATAATTCTTTATTTTTTCTTCAAGAAACAAGCTCGCAGTTAACAACAAAATAAAAATAAATACGAGGAATTATAATTGGTAGTCTCAACAAATAAATTACAATGTAATTAGTTTTGCCACAATAGTAACATTATAACTATTATATATTGCAAATCAAATCTGAGATCCGAAAGATATTAGCTTTAAAAATCGTATTTACGCTGTACCGTTTGGCTGTGGTGTAAGTAATACGCGAAAAGTTATAAGTAGATTATCGATGGAGTATAAAATTAGAGCGACAAAGTAGTTATAATATGACGTCATATAATACAAGCGCCATTTTGACAGCCGCGTGAATTACAAAAATATCAGGGTTTTATTTTTAATGAAATCAAGGTATTGTGCATTTTTGATATATTATATTTTTGAGAGTTGAAAGCTTTAAAATGAAATTAAAAATAATGCAAATTTTCAAGTAAACTTTAGATCCATATTGACGCGAATAGAGCAAAAGCTAATTTTTAATCGAGCATGATAGTAGATATAACTACCCTTCTCTGACCCTCCCGATAAAATAACGGTAGTGAACGATTTGTACCTCTCCGACTCTTTAAACAGAGCGAGTGCGCGCCCACGCTCGCGTAACCACAGATCACGCCGCCGTAATATGGCGGTAAATTTCACTCCCGCACACTCGCCGCGACACCCCTCGGTAGCGGCTCAAACCTAGATTCAATCCAGTCTGTCGAGTAGAGCACGACGTGTCTAGCGTGATACAGTGATACTGAAAATTTTCGCGTTAAACATGCACTCACAGTATTTCTAAGTTTGTCTCGGAATCAACAAGGTCGGTATGGAATTATAGATTATAAATCTCTCCATGTTCCCCGTTATTCACCATCAAATACAGTGCTGTTAAAACTATACACTGGATAGGGTATGTACTTACCGGGGAACGTCCAACGTTTTCTACGAGAACGAAGACACAAGCATCAGCTAGTTATAACAAGTGGTGCGTGAACCGAATTGATGATAGTTAATTAGGGTATTCGGATACCGCGTGGATCGACGTAGGTTCGAAGCCTTTAAATGAGCCGGAGTTTTCGGTCAAGGAAAATCTTCACTTCAAAACCAGTCCCCGTCTAGATTTAGCATGTATACCATCTCAGATCACATCACCATTTAACATCAGATGAAGTGTTCATGAAAAGCCTATAAAGTAGTATATCCTATAAAGTAAAATAAAAAAAATGAGTACGTGTAACCGTCACACGCGATTGAAGTAAAACTCCTTTGGCGTTATAAGAGATGGCTATTAATGAGAGGCATGAGAATTTAAAAAGGCATTTATTGATGATGTAACACTAGTAATATATACATTTATTATCGTCGAGCACTATACATTTTAAAACAATAATTTAATTACTACCATACTTCAAATATGATATGATTGGTTTATAATAAATGAAATGAGAAACATAAATACTTTTCTATTTTATTTACTTTATAACAAAGAGTTGCTGATAATATTTCCTGTATTATTTAAGTTCCGAATTAGATAATAGATGGCACTACAGATAATGAAGCATTGATTTAATTCGTTACTTACTTACATTGAAACCAGATGGCAGCACGGTCGCGCGACCACATATATATATATAATTAATTCTATTGTATGATTATTATTATTATTCAATTTCATTTTATTTTTTCAAACATTTTTGATTGATTTATTTCTAAACCATTTATTGACAAAATCAAAAATATTTAGACACCGGATGATACAGAAACGTGACGCTATATTACCGTAACGGATTTCCGTTGCATTGTCGTCGAGTTACCTCCTAGTCGCGCCTAAAGAAGTTATACTTCAAAAGTCGATCCAGTCATGAGGACTGTCAACAGAAGGGAAAACTGAAAACAATGGAATCATTGTGTATTTTTTATGCTTAATGAATTATAGTCTGAATTAATATAATTAATTTGTGTGGCACATCCATTGGCATTCGGAGCAATAATTACATGCATTTTATTAGACAATATCTACATTTAATATCAAATGAGGTTGTAGTCAAACGTTAACACCTATAAAGTATTAAAAAAATGAAACGCGAAATTCCTTTGTCTATTAGACAGTATAAAATCGCGAGTCTCTTATATTACATAGGACCTGAAATCAGCCGTCGCTTTAATTAGAAAGAGCTCTATAACTTTTATGATCAGCGTAGAGATTCACGCCCCCCGCCAGATTTATTACCATCTAGCCGCGAGATAAACATCCATTAATTAAAAAAAAAATGTGTACACAATTTATACAAGTTTCGGGCGAGTAAAAACAACGCTTATGAGTTAATATTACATACATGTATATCGTACTCGATTCGATTTTGATTCAAAAGTTTGGAGTGGTTATTTCTTATTTTGATGTAACCTTGTAAATAAGCAGGATTCCATGTTTCATGCTCAATAAAAATGTAGTAGTAATGCTGACAACGTTATTTGTATTGAAAAGTACTACGTAGTTAGCCACAGCCCCCACTCGTGTCAGTGGTTGTAGAGCCTCCGTCGCTAACCCACGTCTACTTTTCCAAAGTAATAAATCTTGATTATTAGTGTATATTTTGGAGTATTATTTTCTACACCCTACACTCACACATCAAGAACACGAGAAGACATTAAAAACACACTACGCACTAAAAAACTAATAACAGATTTTTAGGTAATAGTGTTAGATTTTGTATATGTAACAGTCCCATAGCATATTACCGATTTGCCGGATATGTGAGTTCAAGAACCATGTCAAGCGGTTCTTAAAGTCTAAAGGCTATTATAGGGTGGATCAGTAAATGAACTATGGTGCCATCTGGAAATGACGCCCCTCTCTGTGCATCCAAAATACTTTATTCAGTTGAGGTCCCGAGAAGGCGCTTATGAACGTCAAAGCTACCCCCGGTTCGGACAAACGACTCAGTCGTCGAGAAGAATCGCCAAGAAACTCGATCGAGTTTATCTTCTCATGATACATATTTTTAAAAAGTAATGATAAAATATAACAGATATGTTAAAATTATTAAGTGTTAAATTACAATTGAAAAATAAAAGACAGTTTATAGTTAATCGAGAAAAATCAACATTAAAGTAAAGCGAAGCCACGGAATGTAACTAATCCTGAATAAAGGTACATTTTAAAAACAAAATCACACCGGTTAGAACATTAATCGCGATTTGAACAAAACGAAATCCTTCTGTAATAAATTTCCATGACTAAAGAAAAAAAGAAAACAATTTAAAAATCATAATACAGTAGCTTTTATGGCAGAAATAATGTCAAAAAAAAAGGATTTAAAAAAATGTCCAAATTTGATAAATAATTTAACACATTACTGTCAAATTTTAGTGAGAGGTAAATCTTTAATATTATATTAAAAACTTTAATACGATCTTTGGGGATGACACTTTACGCAAAGTATGCGATTTTGTCGTTTAGACTAAGTTATAGTATCGCTCTGCCCTTACCATTGAGTCTTTAAAATATTCGTATTATAAATAAAATGGATACAGATTCTGAACGGTTTTTATTAAAATCGGATAAAAGGTAAAACGCCTTGTAAGTCTTATTTATTAAACTGCGTTTTATAGACATTCAAATATAAGTGTTGCGTATTGTTTTAATTGTTTTGGATTTTATTGCAAAAAAGTTGTATGGATGAATAATACTGCATTTTAACTTTAAACTCCAATTTTTTTTTATTGAGATTATCCTTGACTAACTACCAGCCCCGCGTTCGCGCGGTTGCTTTGTAATAAGGCGACAGGACTTTTATATAGCTTGTAATTTTAATATGACCTCCCCTAAGATAATTATCGAAATTATACGCTGTAAAGTGTAATTTAAAGTTTAAAGTAAATACTCTACATAATTAAAATATCTATTGAATGACTGCAAAAAAATGTATTGGTCAAAATATATTTGCAAATAACCTAATATTTTTAAAATATGTGTAAGTAAGATATGGTTATTTTTTACTTATAAAGTTAGCAAAACTTATAATCGATCCTATATGTGCATATAAAATGCAGGCATTATACTCATGGAATCATACTTTTGGAAAAAAATCTCTAAATACTAGTGATAAAAAGGATCAAAATCTGTTGGATAATTTAGAAGAATGAACTTTCCTTCAATGTACCGGTATCAGTATAACTAGTATAACCTTCAAAAATTCTATACAATCTAATAATCCGAATATTCCAGTAATCCAACACCCCCTGGTTTTCCAAGTGCCGGATTAGTGAGACTCATCTGTACTAACTTTTGTCTGCAATTTTGCTTGCCTTTATATAAATATAACCGGTCTCTTCGGAAGAGCACTTTCTTCTAAACCAATAACTATGTTTTTTTTTGTACAAATGACAACGAATACATAAAATTTCACGATGAATAAGTAGTTAAAAAATGAATGCGCAACAAACAAACAACGTGTTTGAATATTTTAGTTAAAAATTGTGTTATTAGTTAGGATTTATATTAACATTAGCTTCTATCCGCGACTACGTCCACGTGGAATAGTCACTTTGGGCTAACGGTAACAAGCAGCGGAAGCTCTCAAATTGAAAAAAAAACGTCCCGATTTTGAAACATTCTTCTTTATTGCTCCGTTCTTATCGGTATTAACGTGATAATATATAGCCTATAGCCTTGGTCGATAAATAAGCTCTCTAACACTGAAAGAATTTTTAAATCAGGCCGGTAGTTCCTGAGGTTTGCGCGTTCAACCAAACAAATAGACAAACCCTCCAGCTTTATAATATTAGTATAGATTATTATAATTCTACACAGTTAATATAAAACCAAATTTAAAACAAACACAACATGACGAAAATATAAACCGTTCACACGAAATCCTCATCAAAAAGTCCTAGATTTTCGACCGGATTGTAGTGTTGCAAGGTAAAAAAAACAATCACTCCCGCCATCGGCATTCGTGTGGTGGCTGAAAAATTTGAAATTCGAATCTCGAGAAATTCGAGGACGTTCGGCTCCGATCGGGGCTCGGCGCGCGGTTTCGCTACTCCCGAATAAATCCTGTCGGGTTCGACGAACCCTCGCCGCGGCGACAGTTTTTGCCGCCAAATATTCTTATATTTTTCTTTTTTAAAAACGTTTCTCTGGCTGCCTCAACTTATTCACGGCTTTTTACGGACTCTTGAATTTTTCAGATTTTTTAACAAAACACCAGTATGATATTCTAGTTGTCTATTAGTAATTAATTCCAACTCAAAATTTAATTTCATTCATCATCGTCACATGAGCCTGTACGAGACCAACTACAGGGCCTCTGCCCGAAGGAAGGTATGGGAATTACTACCACCCTGCACCAGCCCACAATTTTATATACATACATTGGTACTATAAGAACATTTCTCCGATTCAGGTTTCCAATATACTAATATGGTTAGCAATAGTATTACTAATTTGAAAGCATAAATGCACGCGAGTTTCGAAAAATTCATTGGTTGACAAACTAAGTCTAAATACTGGACTACCACGACTTTTTTTATATCATAGGACGCGAACGAACAGGTGGATCATCTGATGTTAAGTAATCACCACCGTCCACAGACACTTGTAACAACAGGAGAGTCGCAAGTGCGTTGCCAGCCTGTGTTTGGAGGGACGGGAGAGAGAGGACGGGGAGGGGGAAAAGGGAAGTGAGCCTCCGGAGCTCTCACAGACCGAATGAAACGCAATAATGCAAGCACTGTTACTGAACATCGGTTTTCTATGAGAAGGTGGTAGTAGTACCCCGGGCGAGCCGACCCATTCATGCTGAAACCAGTAAGTTTCAATGTGGCTCTACCACCTCAGTATAATTAACTAAATTAAAAATAAGTAAATTAAAATATAAGTACATTTTTACGTGTGAAAAGTTCTAACAAGACAACCACCGTCTTGTTAGTTCATTGAAATGATCGCAAGTAAGTATGTAATGTAATATCTTTAACTAATCTCAGTATAATATCCTTAATAAACTCGACAATGGCAGTAACAATCTACTAGAAGATTGGTTTGCCAATTAAAAGATGATCCCGCAAAAATGCTTTAAATCTTCTATCAGTAACATTCCCCGTATCTCACTGTATAAGGGTAAATGGCTCGATAATTCAAACAATTAAAATATCACATAAAACCAAACGAAAGATTCCCATTAAACGAACAATTGAATTTCTCCAAACGCAGCTATCGGCCCGTGTTATTCAAAGCGGCCTAAGATAATGTAGCCTCTAGATAAATTAATTCATTAAATTAAATCTAAAATCGCTTACATTTCACGTAGTGGGGAGATCTTTACAACACTTAATTGAACCGAAGTTTTCAATACTCGTGAGTAAGATAATCGGTGAGCCATTAATGATCTCAACTTAGAAAGGCGACATGTAAATTTATTTTGTAATGCCAAAAGGGGCAGGTGGGGTGGCCACAACGCTCTTACTTACGGGATAATCTCGTTAGACTTACAGACCTAGTCATATCACACTTTCTATCATTTTTATTTGTGGTCACTTGAACGAAATAAAAAAAATGTGTGTATCAGTGTGTATACGTGGAGGAAGTAAAAGAAGGAAGTGAAGTGAAAGAGGTTTTTGACTTATATGTATTAAATTGTATATATATGAGAACGCTCATAAACTCTATACTATCTGAAATGCCGTAGTATCAATACTTAACTATATATTTACTCATTTTTGTATACTACTAGACCCAGCAGACACATACATACTTACGCACAGACACTTACATATATACCTGTCTTACGTTTTACGCGTAATGACAATTTTCCGTACTTTACTATAACAAGTTTTACTTCTAAAGTTTTACTTCAATAATAATTTTAGCACAAGATAGTTAGCAACAGCAGTATTGTTATCAGTTCGTAAAGCATCGTCGATACAGAGTTGACGAGAAGTTCGAGGAAACTTGTCTATTAATTGTTACTAGCTCTTACACGCAGCTTCACTCGTCGTGATGTGTGATGTAGATTTGATAGATAAATGGATTTGATCCCACGAAAACGGTACTTCTTTCTAAATGAAATAACATCGGTTGGACAGTTAAGGCCTGAAAGCGTAACAAAACGAACACACATTCGCATCCATAATTAGTAAGGATGATATGAACGTATAACGATACATACTATATCTATGTATATAAAATACAGATTTATTACATTATATTATAAAACGTCACATCTCTTTGTATGTCTGTTTGTTTAGTGTGTTTATATCTCGAAAAGCACAGAACAAATTTAGATAAAAAAAATTAATCATGGTTTTAGTTTATATTTATGTTACATTAGATAATATGTGGGACAAGTTACGAGGTTATAATTTAACTAACTAGGTTCTGTACCGCTTCCTGTATATTCTGTGGATATATTTGGAATTAACTATTAAATGTTAATGAATATAATGTAACAGACGATCGTTAAAAACATACATTACTATATATAACTAGTAAAATCGTAAATCTTAAGTTTTATATTGAAATGTGTGTATGTGTGACCGTGTTTAATTGAATGAAACAAATACGCCATCACCATTATCTTCTTATCCTTATCCCACCTAAGTAGGGTCGGCACAACATGTTTTCCGTTTCCACTCTCTCCTGTCAGATGTCATCTCAGTATTCATACCTTTTGTACACATATTATTTTTCACACAATCCATCTATACCTTCTTCGGTCTTCCTCTACTCCTATATCCGTCCACAATCATACTCGAAACTTTTCTAGTTACATGGTCTTCATCTCTCATTATACATGTCCATACCATATTACTTCTCGACTTCTCTATGACTGGTGCTATTTTCAAACTTCCTCTGATATGCTCATTCTTAACCTTATCATGTCTAATTACAATACACATCCACCTTAACATTAACATCATGGTGATGATTGATTATTTGTATTAGTTACTTTTTTTTAAATTCATTTATGACAAAGAAAAAAATACATATGGTAAGACTTTCTTTAGGAAACAGCTATTGCGGTTTAATCGAGGAGAGGCAATTTCGTGAACACGCCGAGAAGATAGATATATTTGAGTTGTTGGAGGTAGTTCGTTTATGAAATACCTTCTTAAAATACGTTTCTACGTTCTTGTTTTACATCACTTCCTTGTAATTTTATTATATAATCGACTAGTAATGCGTTTAAGACTGAAGGAACCACATATTCCCACGTACGCATACCATATTAATTGTTAATATTCAAGAACATTATTCTCATTGCTTGTAATGAATATTACAAATATTGAATAAAAAATGCTCTAGAAAGCGTTTATTTTAAAAAAAAGTTGAGGAAGTCATAAGGACTGGTAGCGACATGAGTGAAAAGTAAAAACAATGGAATAACTGTTTTCTCTTTTGTACTTTTAAATTAATTATAGTGTGAATTAATTAAATTTTATAACTTACTAGCGGACCGGGCGGACGTTGTCCTGCCTTGAAAACAAAAAAAATCCTAAAAGTCGATCGCAGCGCCACCTGCCGGGTCCAATTGTGAATCTAAACCATTCTCGAATCTCCACGAACACACACAAAAAATTTCATCAAAATCGGTCCAGTCGTTTAGGAGGAGTTCAGTCACATACACACGCACACAAGAAATATATATATTAAGATATATTGAAATTATTAACATTCGTCCGGTTTTTTTATCTATTGGCACTCGGAGCAATAATTATATACATTCTTATAAAGTTTATTAACTAATCAAATCTATGATGAACTGAAAAATATCAATATTACATGTACACAAGTAACTACCTATACCACGCGTCGCTAGTCAGCCGCAAGCCGCGCAATTGTAATATGCTCGATCACGCTTATTAGCATGTCATCACGCGAAATCATAAGTTTCTCTCCAGCCAAAACATACCGCTCGTTGCGCCTAAAGAAGTGTTCACTTCAAAAGAAAATAAATAACATTTTATAATTACATTTTATATTTCACGTGGGCGGGATGACGGATTAATAAAAACTAAATTAAAATATTATTAAAAAACAAAGAACGTGTAAATTGTTACTTATGTTGTAAAACTGGTCACACTACATCAGTTCGCCATATGCGTCGTGATTGCGAGTTTCCATCCATTAATGAATTGACCGAACATCAAATTTCAACTTAACCCGCCCTGACGTTTCAACTTTGTCAGTCACGATTAAAGATTACAATGTTCTCTGTTACTAATTTACAGAGAATATCGAGACTTTTACTTCGGACTACTTATTTTGTTATCTGATTAAGTTTATTCATCGATTTTGTAAAATAACGCTTGAGTGGGGGTACACTAAAGGTTAAATAAAAATTCGCTAGAAATTGGTGTAAAACGAGTTAACTTGATACCTCATTACATATAATAAATACTAGCTCACCCGGCCACGCGTTGCTGTGGCTCAGTTATTACATGTTGAATGAAAATTATGAGTATAATAAAGGATTTGATATTATTGGGTAATGAGTCTGCCTAACATAGATAAACAGAACACGCGCATCATAAAATAAACAGGAGTTAAAAAAGAAATTCAAAATTAAAATGTGGCGCTATCTATGATATATCCTATAATAGTTGGTCACACAGTTGCTGTCATCAAACTAATTTAAAGCGCCATCTGTTCGAGACTGATGGAATTTACAATTAATAACAATAATCAATATTGACACTAATTTAATTTGTAATTAAAAATGAGGCCATTAATCGAAATATAAATTATTCTATCTCTCAAGTAGGACCGAATTATATATAAAATGCCTACTTTTATGAAGTTCAATGAGTTTTGGAGTACATCGTGGGCAAACGTTATGACACTGGATTTTTATATATTTAGATATTAAATTCAACAAATGATAATTCATTAGTCACCATCGCTTTGAGATAATTGGAGGCAGTCTGAATCATAAACGGAATAATAATTCGTGTCTTAGATTAGACATTTGAGGATAATCGCGAAGAAATTAATTTTAAACTTAAAATACAATAACGACGTAAATAATGAAAATTTATCTAATATATAAAAAGAAACTTTCACCGAAAACATCGCGGTATCTATCAATTTTTAATTGGCAGTTCTCACAACAATTTAAGGGGCTTCATTGTCCAAAGTTTTTTAGCCGTTGACTTTTTACATGCGCCGATTTTTTTTGCCGGCCCTTTTGGGCAGGTACTCTGACGCGAGATTGATATAGAACCGTATTCGTGGACATGCCCGGCAGTCTTTGTTTGTGTAACTGGTCCTTGGTTGTGCCCCTCGTCCCGATGCACACCCGCACCCTTCCTTTGTGTCCTCTTTATACAGTGACGCGTTTTCTTATTTTCGGGAACATTTGACGATGACGCTTTTATTTCTTGTTTCGTATATATCTCATTGGCTTTTTTATTTTCAATATTGCTGTACGGTTTTCACGGTGAGTGACGACTGTTAACTAGTTTATGAATATACAATTCAATTCATTAAGATGGGTCTTTAACAATTTTTTTATGCTTGACATATTTTTCTAAATCGGTATATATATTCATCACTATAGGGAGGTAGATTTTGTTTTATGTATACTTTATAGGTTATAGCGTTTGACCACAATCTCATCTAATGTTAAAAAAACGATTTGAGCCTGACTCTCAAGTACAGCTGCCGAAACATACCAACAGGTGCTTGGTGACATTTCAACTTGTGTGTGGTTTCTAGCCAGGCTGTTTTGGATGGAATAAGGCCTACCAACATGCTGTGATTTCATCACGATATTTTGTTTCACCAAAAGCTCCGATTCAGTTGCTGGGATTTGAACCTACATCCATCGACACAGTGGCCGAATACGCTATCCACTAAACCTCTCTCCACCAAGCTTTTATGACATTGTCCGACTTGATTTATGCTACATTAAGTGTTACTCCTGCCATAGATGCATACCCGCTAATGATTAGGTGTGGTACCCTACCACTTTGTCTAGATAGTGTACTTCTGTACTGGAATGGATCACTAATATGCTGCACATAGTGGATAAAATCGTCACAATGTCTTTTTATTACTTCATTATCTTTCGGGACTAGTGGTTAGCCATCTGTTCAGCCAGTATCGTTAGATTTTTTAGATCTTAGATCTCTTAAGAATGACCATTCTTTTGGGACTGCATTGTGCTTACAATCAAGTAGTTTCGTCAATCTCCAGCCACAATAAGAAAACGGAATAAAGCTTATTACAAATTTAAAATTACTAGTTTCATTATATCTTACTTATGATTGAGATGGATTAATAGCATATACTGTTACTTGAAATTAAAGAGCCGCCTTCATTAATCAAGTATCACTAAAGCAGAAACTTCTAATTGCCCATATAATATTACGAGACGTTAGTAACTGTAATTGCATATTAATAACATTTTAACGTGGTAAAATAGAGCAAAACGGTACTCAGATAGGCTAACAATAGAGGCAGTAATGCTTAGGTGGACCCAGTTAATTTAATACACTAATTAACAGTTGAACGATGTAATGATTGCGGTTATCTAACAAAATTGTTTCGCTTATTAACTGTAATTAATATTTAGTAGTGTAGTTGGCATTTGTTATTTAATTTAAAGATTCGAATCAGTGTATAACATCGTCACGACTTCAGAACTTAGAATCGGTCTCCTTGAGCCTTTTCTCCAGAACAATGAATGCAATATTAAAGGTCTGCTAGATAATTTCTCGCTTAGGTGGAGTTAGCGCTCTCGACTTCTTTATACTCTAGTACGAAGCCATTTGGAATACTGCAGTGTCGTATGGAATCCCTTTTACGAGGTTTATAAAAAAAGGATCGAGAGTGTTCAAAAGCGCTTCATGTGGCATTTGACCTTCTCTTGTAATTTAGCAAAGGCTATCCGCTCGTATTCTGATCGGCTCAGCCATTTCAAAATTAACTCGCTGTCCGAACGTAGACGCACTCTCGATCTTCTTTTCTTGTACAAATTAGCGAATGGCTTACTCGACGTTCCCTATCTCCTGTCAAACCTCAACTTTGCTATACCCACGAGACTCCCTAGATCTGCAAGATTTATAAGTATCGTCAAAGAAACTCACAGTAATTCTAACCTAGGTAAAAACGCACCACTTAATAGATTAACTCGTGAGTTTAACAGTACATCGAAACAAAATACAAATGTTGACTTATTCGCAGCAAACATCGCCATGTTTAGAAAGGAACTAAAAGGAGAAATTGTCTAATCGTTATTGCCCGTACTCTCATTATATTAGATTATTTATTTTTTTATTTCTTTTAATATTCATTTTTCCAATTGATCATATACAATTCTGCTTCAAATCTCAAATTACTCTCAGATGTAATGTTTTTGTTTGTTTTTTTTTTGAGTTTGTTTAGGGAATTAATTTTCTTAATGTAAAATATTAAGTAAACTTAGTGAATTTCATAATTTCATTTTGTAACCCTAACTGTTTGCTCATTGTCAGACTAAGCATGCAGTCTACACCTCTAATTGCGATGACACTTACCGTTACAAATTGTGCGTGTCTTATTTTAATAATGATCAGTGTACATTGTGTTGGTGTTCAATAAATAAATAAATAAATAAATTATGTGCCATAAATATTGTTGGCATTCCCAAAACCAATTCTTTCAATCAAAAATTTGATTTTAAATTTTAACGCATAATTCTTTTTGTAGGTAAACAACCAGTGCGGTACAGCATCGTGTCAGGCGATCCAAGTCGTAACTTCGCCATCGAGCCCATGACGGGAGCTATCAGAACTGATGGCCAACTGGACAGAGAAACGAAATCCTCTTATCTTCTAAACGTCCGAGCTAACAATGGAAATGCTGCTAGTTATGATCAAACTCAGGTTAGTATTCCATTACGAAATTTTTAATAAAAATCTTACGAAAAGTATCTAAACTTAGATGATTTATGTACTTAACTTTGATGATCTTGATTAGAAGCTTGTTATATTTTTTACTAATGGATATTCCCAATAATAATTTAATAATAATCTTTATTTGGTATTTTTTTACATTTCTACAGACGTAAAGGGTCACTGCCTCCTACATTACTGTAAACTGTGTTGTAGGCGATCGTTACAAATATTATGAACACATAAAGTTTTATACTGAATATGATAAAAGTGACTGTAAACAATTAGAAGTTGTAGCATGGGCAGCAAATTGAGAACTTTTTGGCATGTTTCCATATCCTTGGATTCTATGATTAATATGTGTAAAAAGCAAAGATGTATGTGGAAGAGACCGTGTACATGTATAATATTGTAAAGTCGAGAATTTTAGAATGATGTTAGTATGAATACTAATCACAGTTATGTTAAAAATGTATAGCGTCCTTAATAGTTCTAGTATTTTTAAATTCATAAGCTAGTTTTTTGTTCTTGTTGATGTTTTTTACAACGCAAAATTGTGAATTCTAATTTATATGGAATGCCGCGTCAATTAAACTGTCAAAAAATAATTACAGGTACAAATCACCCTTGAAGATGTCAACGATAACGTACCAGAGTTTGGAATGTCGTCTGTGAAAGTATCTGTAGCAGAATCAGCAGCCATCGGTTCTATAGTTTACGCTGCTCGAGCCAACGATGACGATGAAGGCAGAAATGGGCAAATAAGTTATAATCTGGTTTCAGCTTCTGGACCATCAAATACATTCGCTGTCAATTCTCAAAATGGATTGGTTACTTTACTAAGGTATATTATTCCACATTCCATCACAATTTATGCAAGCTCTACGGATTATAAAAGCTTAATGTTAAGGTTTTTCAATTAATGTAGTGCATAAAATATACAATTGTGCTTTCAATTATTTCTTAAATGAGCAAATATATATCAAACTGAAGTATAAAGCTATATAATAAATCTACTTTTTTATTTATTCTTCATTTCTTTCACATGTCTGTACATTAATAGAAGGACTCAAAAAAGATGAAATAAATATAATTTGGTGTGTTTTTATTGAATTGTAAAATAATATAAATTAATTGTAAAGACTTATCTCAGTAAATATACCGTTCTTATAAATGTTTTCATGAGTTAAATATATACTACATTACTACATTTATCTTATTCGACAGATCTTTAGACTACGAGAACCTCGTCCGTCATAATCTGGTTATATCTGCTAAAGATGGTGGCACACCACCTTTGAGCTCTAACTTGACTTTGGTAGTGGATGTTCAAGACGTGAACGATAATAGGCCGGTCTTTGAACATGAATCTTATAGCGTCAATGTATTGGAATCGGAAGCTGTTAATGCAAAGGTACGTATTAACTATAAATTTTATAATACGTTATTATTAATCATCAGTATCTTATTATATACCAAGGGTATCCATAACATATCAAACAACGAGGCCTTTTTCATTTTTCACGTATGTTAAATGTTAAACATAACATTTTTTCTAGATTGTAGAAATACAAGCTATTGATAAAGATACGGGAAATAATGCAAGAATAAGCTACCGTATATTACCTGAAAAGAATGATACTAACGAAGAATTTTTCAAAGCACAACAATCTACTGGCTGGGTGTATTTAGCCAAACAGCTCGATAGAGAAACTGTAGCAAAACACAAAATGATAATAGTTGCTACTGACAATGGTTTACCATCTTTATCTACCACTGCTAGTCTTGTTATCAATGTCATTGATGCAAACGATAACGATCCGGGCTTTTCTCAAGCTAGTTATGACTTTCAAGTAGAAGAGAATCAGAAAATTGGAGCGTATGTTGGAAAGATATCAGCAACTGATGCCGATTTGGGAGACAATGCTGTTTTGAGATATAGCTTGTTTCCGTCGAATACAAGTTTCAACATAAATCCAATAAGTGGTAAGTTGTTTGCTTATTCTAGCTTAATTATTTTAGCTTAATTATTATTATGCTAGCTTAATTAAGCTTATTAAAGAGAGCTCATATATGTTAGATTATCTTTGAATGTATAATTCATTATAAATAATTTAAAAAGAGGTCTGAACTCTCTTAGGTTAATGAATACAGTTCAAAATGGTAATAATACTCACATTTTTACACTCTCGTGAACTCGATGACAAAGGGTCAAAAGTGCGAACACCAGGTTAATTACATTTTCAAATATTAAAAAAACAAACTCCATGATTGTCTGAAAAATTTGATAATTGCACAGATATAAAACTTAGATTTTCATTATCATCAATTGAACAAACAGTCAACATGCGTAGTTACAACGTCCACTTAAACTGAAAAACAATACTATATTCCCCGTATTACTTGACGGTATAGTGTTTGGTCAAGTAAGGAGTAATTCTGGCCACCAGTGTCGGCCACTCGCTTTTGTTTAGCTTGAGGACGGCCCTTTTGAAATCTAAAATCCAAAGTATGTTGTGGCTTAAGACTCATCGGCTGTGCAAACGTTCCGTGTAAACAAGAACGTTTTAATACCTGCATAATTTTAAGGTATAGAGAGCAGATCCGATGGCTGTTTGTTTTATACGTTCCCATGAACGAGGCTGACATCTGTCCCATTTCGTCCTATAATAAATATTTTAAGTGATATTCGATATCAATCGGATTTAGTTTCGTAATGTTTAACTATTCTGGAAATTTATTTTCCTTTCAACAAGATAGAACATTGTATGCATTTTGTATTTCCTGTTTTGAATGACTGCTTACTTGGGATTTTAAGAAATTGGTAACAATACTCACGCGGCGTTTTTAATTGAGCACGATTCAAATTTTCACGTCAGTTTAAAATCGGTAATGCATTACATATATATATACATTTGAAAAGCAGTTTATATTCTCCTGTACCATACTTTTAATTAAAAGATAAGTCCTTCAAATACCAATTCTCAAAAATGTTTACATTTAACGGCTAATTTAAAAAAAATACTGGACTCTGCAAGTATTTGCAAATCGGAGTTTTTAAAACCAACTAGTATTAATCCAATGCTTTGTGTACTGCTCTTAGTTGAAGCGAGTCGATGGTTCAGCTGCTAGCATGTTCGAACATTGCGTCAAACGACATAGGTTTAAATCCTTGCTTCTTAGCCGGAGCTTTTGGTGAAGGAAAACATTATGATGTAACCATATCATGGTAGGAGGATTTTTTCACGGTCTGCCTGGCTAATTCTCATCCTCAATTTGCCAGTTCCCCTCTAAGTTCTACCATTTTAGACCATATCGTCATTTAACGTTAGACGCGATTGCGGTTAAATCGCTAAAACCTGTAAACGCTAATTCCTGTACAAAATCTCATATATCTAGACCCACCAATTTTACTTGATCTAGAGTCTATATAATATTTTTTGCAGTCATGTTATACGTTTTACTTTTATTGTTTACATTATGTGATGATATAAATCGGTCATTATTGTAAGATTTAGCATCTCCACTATATTACCGACGGTTTAATCGCCATCGTTCTTGACTTTTTAACATCTCGGTATGGCTGTCCGCGATATATGGAGTTCGTTATCAATAACTGACTGATGAATGGTGATTCCTCCATCTCAATTCGGTTTATCTGTGATCAACACCCCACGAGCTAGTTAGCGAATCCGTTCACCCTCCGGTGTAACATATATCATTACCGTTGGCATGTGTATGTAGTCCGATTCGTATTTCTAAAAGAGCATACAGTGGTGTAATTCGTTTGGTAAAAACTGTTTCCATTTACGAGCATAATCGTTCGGCAATGTGTTGATTTTGTTTCGGCGGATCAAACGTGCTGAATTGACGGTAATGATCGTTGCAAAGGACTTTGATATAACTCTTTGGTCTTTTAGTGTCCACATACGTTTGATGCTTCGTGAGTTCATCAAATTCTTAAGCAATTACTGTCAACACTATTAATGGTATTGTCTTTAGATAAATACATGTTCAGTTAATGATTATGCTATGAAATTTTAAAAGAACATGATTGTTTTTAATTTACTATTTTTTTTTTTCATTCTTATCTTTGTCAATCTTATAATTAAATGCACCACTATAATTGTAATGTATACTTTTTTCCTTCGTAATTCGTATAAATTGAAGTTTTATTTGTTGTTGTATTCTGAGCTTGAAATTTAAATTCGCCATTAAATTGCTAGGTCGGATGAAAATAATCGTCGTAATTTATGGGTGTATTTAATTTTTAAGTTGGTAATTAATGTTTAACGTCCTCCTAACTGCTACTTAAAGCTTTAATTGCATTATTAAAAAACATAGAAAGATTGTGATTAAAGTTGAAATTCAACTTACGAGGTACCAACATTCGAAATCCATTTCATTTTGCATATTTGATTCAAGTTTATAAGTGACCGATCAATTTGCTACAATCCTATACAAATAATAATAAAAATCAACAACATCTCAATCTTAAGATATAATTAAAAATAATTAATCAAACTCATATCTCAAACACGATCTTAATCGCCGATCGATTCATTAACGACAATATCGCTAAAGGTCGTACGAATGTGCTCAACAGTCGACACACGACGGGAGGCGCAATGAATGTAAGCACATCTATAGAGTATTATAGCCGACGACGCGGCCTTCGCTACAACCTGCCATTAAATACTACTAATATATTGCTCGGCTATTTCTTTGTTATGTTTTATTACACATACATTGTTCTGTAATATTCTACAATACCGTATTAAATAAATGCCACAAAACCAATGTAATGACGTGTCATACTTCTAGTAGTATAGAAATAACCAACGCAATGAAGCGTCATATTTCTAGTAGTATAGAAATAACCAACGTAATGAAATATCATATTTCTAGTAGTATAGAAATAACCAATGCAATGAAGCGTTATATTTCTAGTCGTATAGAAATAACCAATGCAATGAAGCGTCATATTTCTAGTAGTATAGAAATAACCAACGTAATGAAATATCATATTTCTAGTAGTATAGAAATAACCAATGCAATGAAGCATCATATTTCTAGTCGTATAAGAAATAACCAATGCAATGAAGCGTCATATTTCTAGTCGTATAGAAATAACCAATGCAATGAAGCGTCATATTTCTAGTAGTATAGAAATAACCAACATAATGAAGTGTCATATTTCTAGTAGTATAAAAATGAATAAATTTTGCAATAATTGATTAAAATCGTTGAAATATCGGAAGAAGCTATGGCGTAGACTAATTTGGTGTTGAAAGTATACTAAAGGACAAGAAATATATATACAGAAATAAAATATATTTTAGTTTTTTTTTTACAAATATGCCTATCGAAGTATATTAGTTATGCACCTAACTCTGTACGCTTTATTACGCAATAATTATTTACAACAATAATTTTTATCTAACACATATTTCACCATATATAACAGTGTTCTTGGTATTTTTATAGGTTACTAATTTTAGAATCACATATATTGAATTTCATTAAAATCGATCGACGAAAAAACACTTTTTGAAATGATTAAAGATTTTATTATTGTTTCTAAATGTATTATTATTAACAGTAGTTTATCAAATGAGAAATTACATACTACTTTTCATAAAAATCGTTCAAGCCGTTGTCAATTTACGTATAGATCAACTATAACACTTTTTATGGCCTATTCGTGATCGTCATAGGAAACTTAGAGCAAATTTGAAAAAAAAAAATTACATGTATAAACAGAGATACGATTTTATTAGTATCCATTTATCTGACTTGTACGTATATAGAACCATTGTGTGTTGTTTATTTTAGAAGACTAGGCTACTGACCGTAGAAACAGATGAAAGAAGGATAGTGACGTAAATACAGCAATATATAAAAATATACATTTATAATATACGGCGTGACAATAACGATATTCGCCGAACAAATTACCATAAAAAGACATTCCCTATAATTCATTGAGATGATTAATAGTGAGCTTCTTTATACTCAGAGATATCTTTAAATGTTACGATATCACTCATCCAGGCTATAAATAGATTTTTTTTCGCTCAATGCTTCTGATATGAGTAATTACAATTTTCAGAATCCCTAAGTAAACTGCGTGCTGTCAATATGTTGAAAATCTTTTGTAATTTAGATATATCATCAATAAATGGTATAAGACAAAGTTGAATACAGGTAAAAATAAAGGGATATTTGCGACAGTATTTTTACCAATATAGTATTAATGCTTATTCAATTAAATATTATAGTTATTTTGGGCATTTAATCTTGACCAAAATTACCCTATACGGCAGTTATTTTCAACGAATATGTTAAGAGAAATCACAGGCTTAAAATTATGCGCAACAAAAAGAAGTAGTTGTTGTGAAGACACAATGGATCTAAATCGCATGGACATTTAGGATGTCATAATTACATTACAGCCGTGCACACCTTTAATACATTACTTATCATATAAAAATAACATTTAAATATATATGAAAATAGATGTCGATATATGAGATTAATCATTCCCGACACTGTTTGCACAAGTAAATGTTTTTTCTTTTTTATTTCTATACTCTCCATTGAACTATAACTCGATAATATATAGCACTGTTCAACCGATATATTAATTCTAACGAATTATTCAAATTCAATAGTTATTCAAAAAATAATAATATACACATACGGAGCCGCGACCGCTTTTATATAATTTATATAATACCGTCGTCGTGTCGGACGATGTGAAAATCGTGTCCGAGACTCGTCCCTTTGGCCGGTGTCTTTTATTTTTCCATATATTCAAATGAGTTATAGGCGTAAAATGTAACTGGAATCTGAGCTGGGTCTCGCGATTATAAATCGCAATAGTGCTTGTCGTCGAAATAAAAAAGAAATAGGTAATTGTGATCATGAGATATGGGTGACATTGTTAAATTAATTCGTATGTTAAAATTAATGTGTACAAGATTTTATTGTTAACTTTAGTTAATGGTCATGCATTTATATTATATTATACTTTATGTACTATCACAGATTTTAAAAATATTTCTGGGCCTACAAAGTCTTTACCCATTTTGGTAACCGGGAAATGAAAATAATTATTGTAGGTCTTAGTTTACGAATATAAATGTTAATATAATTTTAATCAATAAAACAATCTGTTCTAAGCTAAAGTTAAGAGGAAATAAATTTGGCGAGACATTTAAAGATCACATTTGAAAAGGAATCTATTGTTGTCTCGCTTTGCCTTAAGCACTGAGTAGAGAGCGAAAAAGACAATTGCAGCTCGGACTGATCACACGAAAATATACACGAAATCATAACTTTATATATTTCACTTTTCACCTCCAAATCTGTATCGATTAGTAATTTCTGTACATTTTCCTTTGTTTTTCTCATTCCTAAAAAGTCTGAGAATGACGATATAATTAGGATATTGTAATAACTTTAAGTCCTGTAATAATTAAGATTACTATTTTATTATAATAACAATTAGTTACCGGATAAAAAAATTAAACATAGAAATATGGCGGTGGCTGATGTAGATCGAATGGTATTATAATATTTGCTCTAGTGCCATTATTCAAGTATAGAACTAGAGCTAAATGCCGATCACGTTTTCAAATAAAACTTTTTTTTTTTTTTATATCATAGGAGGCAAACGAACAGGTGTGTCACCTGATGTAAGTGATCACCACCGTCCATAGACACTTGCAACACCAGGGGAGTCGCAAGTGCGTTGTCAGCCTGTGTAGGGAGGGGGGGGGGGGGGGGGGGGGGAAAAAGGGAAGAGGAAAGTGGAAGGGGAGGGGAGGTGGGTCTCCGGCGCTCTCACTGACCGAACGAAACGCAACAATGCAAGCACTGTTACTTCACGTCGGTTTTCTGTGAGAGGGTGGTACTACCCCGGGCGAGCCGACCCATTTATGCTGAATCCAGTAATAGTTTCAGCGTGGCTCTACCACCTACAAAAATTATTATACCTTATTCCTAGTTTTTTTTTATTCAACTTTATTTATTTAGTGTTTATCTCATTGCACCTATTTTTAACAAAGTATGCTACTCATACAATTGAATGAATAAAAATCCGGTGTCCTCTATTTTATCATTATTTTCACGACAAGTACACTAAGATAATTAAATCTCAATTCATACATCACCTCTGGTAGGCACCTTAAGTAATGATTGTTACAAGGGTGTGTCATTTTTTAATTACTTAAATACATAACCTAAAAACTAACTAACCTAACCTTCATTTCAATTTCAACTTTAAACGTATTGATTTTTGATTTATAATAGATTGCGTAACTTTATACTATGACACACGTCCGTCACACGTCTTGTTATTACAATTTCGCATTCCAAATATGGACCTAGTTTAGACTAATCATAGATATCGAATTACTGATCACACCATATTCGTTAGAGATGATTTGATACGTATAAAATATTTATTTGTGTAGTTTTTTTGTGCTAGCCGTAATTAATCATTGTTGTATTCTTATTATGTGTAAACATTTTCACAAATGTTTTATTTATTAAAGTAGATTGTAGATTATACATAGAATATATAACGAATACGTAATATTTTTCTGGATTACAACGTACCGTTATATTTGACTATGTTCGCAGCTAACGAATGGAGGCGATACGTTTTTGTGACAAAAAAAACAGTCAAACGTCCTTGGGGACATACCAGTGATAAATATTTCAAAAGTAGTGGAAATAAATATTAAGCACACGAAAAAGTAAACAAATGAATTACTTTATTTAATATGATATTTTGTTGCAGGTGTCATAACTACCAAAGAAGTATTAGATAGAGAATTTAAAGCTTCGTATTCGCTCTTTGCTGAAGCCAAAGACCAAGGAACCCTCCCTAGATCAAGCAGAGTCCCCGTATCTATAAAAATTACTGATGTAAACGATAATCCACCAGAAATTATTGACCCTCGGGAAGACGTTGTCAGTGTAAGGGAAGAACAACAACCCGGGGCTGAAGTAGCAAGAGTAAAAGCAATAGATAGGGACAATGGATATAATTCTACTATCAGCTACTCTATTTTGAATGAGAGAGACATGGATGGATATGGAGTATTTGTTATAGACCCCAACACTGGTGTGATAAAAACTAGTACAGGTAAGTTCTTTAGTCTTAATTTAGTTTTAATTAAACTGTAATTATATATAAGTAATTAATTAATTTCTTTTTTTTAGTCCTTGATCACGAAGAGCGATCGATATACCGGTTAACGGTAGCTGCTACTGATGGTGGAACACCTCCAAGACAAACCATAAGGCAGCTTAAAGTTGAAGTATTAGATCTAAATGATAATAGACCAACATTTACAAGCTCAAGTTTATCTTTTAAAGTAAGTTGTACTTTCATTTGTTTTATTTAAATCTATTGTGTTAATTAAATTAAATTATTATATGTTATAGACTCTATTATAAAATTTGAAATTACATTACAGGTTAAAGAAGATGCAAAGATTGGTCATGTGATAGGGACTGTTATTTGTTGCGATAACGATATTGAAGATAATTCTATAAACGGAAATGAAGAAAAACAAATTTCTTATTTACTCATGCCTCTTACAGCTGATCATTCTCCAGGCACTTTTGAAATAGACCGAAGAACTGGTTCTTTAGTTGTTGCTAGACAATTAGATCGAGAGATTCAAGATGAGTATAGGCTAGAAGTCAGGGCTTTGGATACATCATCAACAAATAATCCACAGAGTAGTGCTGTTACCGTTAGGATAGAGATAGTTGACGTAAATGATAATGCACCCGAATGGCCTCAAGATCCTATAAATATAGAAATATCTGAAATCACCCCAATAGGAACTGCTGTATATAATTTTACAGCTAAAGATGCTGACGAAGGAGCAAACGGTGAATTAAATTTTCGTATAATATCATCTTTACCACAAATAAAAAATGTTTTCAATCTGGATCCTTTAACTGGTTCACTGACTCTTACATCAGTTTTGGATTATGAATTACTACAAGAGTACTGGCTAGTTATAGAAGCTACAGATTTAGCAACAAATTTATCAGAAAGAATGGCGACATTAGCTACTGTCCATATATCTATTACCGATGCTAATGACAACACACCAACTTTTGTGTCACCCACTAAGGTTACAGTTTCTTTGAATACTTTATCGGGTACTCTTTATCAAGCGTTGGCAGTTGATGCAGATACTGGTGATAATGGAAAAATTTCGTATTATATTTCAAGTGGAAATGACCATGCTTATTTTTCAATGGAATATGATGTTGGTAAATTAACTTTGTCTAATAAATATGCTGCAGACATTTCGAGAGTTCGTTCAGGATTATATAAACTGAATTTAACCGCATCAGATCATGGTATACCATTTCCGAAACAAAGTCACATGACATTGCAATTGATTCTTCAAGAATCGACAAATGTTCCACCGAGGTTTACTGATTCTTTCTATAGAGCTAATATTAGTGAAGATATTCGTCAGGGCAGTTTTGTTACTAGGATAGCTGCTAAATCATCTAGAGGTACATCGAGTAAGTAAACTTATTATTTAAAACTATTTAAATTGCGATTTTTTTTTTTGTACAATAGAGATATATTTTATGGAAATGGTTCCTATGCGAATCACATTAGCTAAAATAAATAGTAATCTAAATGATCATAATTCTCATCGCCAAAAGTTATTCACGCAATAGTCAGTAGAAAGATTAATTTTTTTCCTTTTGTTTTTAGGTAACCTGACATATACAATACCTTCGGGTGTAGCTGATAATAAATTTGCAATAGACGAACGCCTCGGTACTATCACGGTAAAAACCAGAATTGATAGAGAAGAAAGAGACCAATTCATCTTTCCTGTTTATGTTACTGATTCTAGTACCTTTCAGTCATCTTCAAATTTTGATGTTGCCACTATTACTATTAGCGTGATGGATGTTAACGACAATGCACCTGTATTCAAGACAGGTTCCTGTTACCCATTAGCTGTGCCTGAAAACAATGATCCCGAAGTAATACACACAGTTGCAGCAACTGATAAAGATATTGGAGCAAACGGTGTCGTTACTTATAGCATTACGGCTGGTAACAATGGAAATAAGTTCTCTATTGATGCTACAACTGGCCAACTTACAGCAAAGACTTTAGATCGTGAAACACAAGCCAAATATCACTTGACAATCACTGCCTTTGACCATGGTTCTCCTGTAGCTTTGCAGGGGTCTTGTAATATTACAGTCATGGTCGAAGATCAGAATGATAATGACCCTGTATTCGATACTGGACATTACTCTGCTGCAATTCCAGAAGACGCTATGATAGACACTTCAGTTATAAAAGTCAGAGCCACTGACGGAGATTTAGGATTTAATAAACGTATCGTTTACTCTCTAGCTAACGAAAGTCAAGGACTCTTTAGAATTGACAATAAAACGGGCATAATTTTTACAACCGGGTAAATAATTTGTTCTATTAATATTATTGTTATTTAAACTGTCTACCTTTTGTTATCGAAGTGCTTAATTTTTTATGTTTTTGTTACAGACCTTTTGATAGAGAAAAGACAAATGTTTACCACTTTGAAGCTGTAGCAACAGATGAAGGTCGCTATATCGCGCGCTCACAACGAGTTTCCGTTGAAATAACTATTAAAGATGTAAATGATAATAAGCCCATATTCACTAAATACCCATTTAAAGAACAAGTAGCGACGTTGAGTCCCCCTGGACAAAGCTTACTTCGTGTCTCAGCTACAGATATGGATATAGGAATTAATGGAGAAATTTTATATGAATTAGTAGACACATTTAATAATAAGTTTCGTATAAACCCTACCACCGGCATACTAACAGCAACGCAAAGCTTGGCGAGTGAAAACGGTAAACTTATACATTTGAAAGTTATTGCAAAAGACAAAGGATATCCTCCACAAAATTCTATTGGTCTAATAGAAATACGCGTAGGAGATTTTTCAGATCAAATTCCTACGTTAAATTTTCAAAACTCCACCTACAATATCACTTTTCAAGAACATTTGAGTTATGGTAAAGAGGTTCTACAATTGACAGCCGTGCGAAGCGATGGTCGTCGACAACGGCTAATATATGAAATTGGAAACGGAAATGACCAATATGCATTTGAAATAGATTCCAATTCGGGTATTATAAGAGTGAATAACTCTGCAAATTTAGATTTTGAATCATATCCAGGCCCGAGGAGAGAACTGGTTGTGGTTGCACGAACGGAAGGTAGTCCGACACTATATGGATATTGCGACGTTATAGTTAATCTTTTAGATATAAACGATAACGCTCCAAGATTTACTCAACAACAATACATTGCTAACGTACTAGAAGGGAATACTAAAGGTGAATTCGTTATGCAACTAGCAGCAAAAGATAGTGACAAAGGAGTGAACGCTAGAATTCTATATCACATTGTAGATGGTAATCATGATAATGCGTTCATAATAGAACCGGCTTTCTCTGGATCTGTGAAAACGAATATCGTGCTAGATCGAGAAATAAGAGAGACTTACAAACTGACTGTTATCGCTACCGATGAAGGCGATCCTCAAATGACTGGTACGGCAACACTAAGGATCAATATAGTTGATGTGAATGACAATCAGCCAACATTCCCACCACCAAATATTATCTCTGTTTCTGAAGGTAAATTTATTTATATCGTCAAAAGTAATTTTATAAATTTCATACTTGAATCAAATATGTCTTCAGACAGAAGGCACATTATCTAATTTCAAATGAAGAAATCTATAGTTCTTTATCTAGTCTCCATTTCCTATTTGCATTTACGTAGGCCGATGACAAAATGATGAAATAAAAAAAAAGTATCTTAAAATAAACATCAGTTATGTACACATGTTCCAGCAACATCCGTAGGATTTCAACCAGCTAATATTGGATTGAATGTTTGTATGAAAGCAGACAAATAATTTCTTACTTGGATATTTAAACCAAGAGAAAAGAGTTAATTATTCGTATATTTAAATAAACTATGAATAATAAACAAAAATATTTTATCCCATATATTTATTAACATTTTTCTTTTAGATAACACGTTACACAGATTTTTTAAAATACTACAATAAATAACACTATTATCAAAGTCAATTACACGCTTTATAAAAAAATTAAATGCATGGTTTTCCGCCAAAAGCACGTTTCGTTTTTATAGTATTGTTAGTCTGTCTTTTACGAAATAAATTGGTAGAACAAAAAACATTCACAAAGAGGAAGGCATTTTACATAATTTGTATTCTCGATTCCGCGACCGGCTTACATTGCAACTTTCCGATTCCAATGCCGAGATTAAATAAAAGGGACTCCTTTAGGACCAATATTTATTGGATGGTATTACATTTTTTCTTAGTGCATGTTTTAGCGGTGCCTCCCCAACGGTCTGCGATGTTTTATTATTTTTTATGTATCATTGTAAGTCGTCGAAGTGTCTTATTTTAGATTTTATTTTATATGTCGTTAAAGCGGTAAAGTTAAGAGTAACCGACATCATTTAATTCGTTTTTTATTTTATTTTACAGGTGCAGAAGTTGGGTCTGTTCTTACATCTGTCACTGCAAATGATGTTGATACATATCCTGCTTTAAAATACGCTATAGTAGATGGAGACGACAGATTTTCAATCGACAGATATAGTGGAAAAGTTGTTTTGAATAAACCTCTCGATTTTGAAACTGAAAAACAATTTCAAGTAAATATTACGGCGTCTGATAGTGAACATGTTGCTGAAACAATGCTCACTATACAAGTTACTGATGTTAATGATAATTCACCTATATTTGATGATATATCTTACAACAGTATTCTACCTGGTAAGCGATATTGATTTAAATATCATTAATTTATCAATAATATACTCGAATTATATGCGTTAAATATTTTCTATAGTATCTTCATCACTGAAAATAACTAAAGAGATTTAGAAGTGAACATATTTTCATGAAATATTATACAAAAAAAAAACTTTAAATATTGTTTTGTTTTCTTGTTCTTTAAAACTTGATTTCCTTGTGTTTTCTTAACAGAAAATCGTTTTTTACTATATTAGAATTTCCAAGCAAAGTTTTTAGGTGAAGCTTATAGAATGATTTAATCCTTTCAGAAGGTGCAGATATTTTGGAAATTGGATCAGTCAGTGCCAATGACAAAGACAACGGCGATAATGGAAAAATCAGTTACTCATTATTACAACCGACTAAGGGATACTACATAGACACAATAACCGGATCAATTTTTGTGAACTACAGTGCTTTACCTCCCGGACCAAAAGATACGCAACTGGCCGTTGTTGCAACCGATCATGGAAAACCAAATAGAAGCGCTGTTGCCTCAGTAAGAATTAGTACTGGAGCAACCTCGGAAATTAAGCCATTCATTGGACAGGACATATACAGGTAATTCAATATAAAAATAAATAATACTTACTTACTAGTCTTGAACTAATTACAAATTATAACCTATAACATCGAATGCCACTTCATAGAACAAGGTAATAAAAATACCACTTCTATATTAAAATTCATATAAATATTCTTTTAAATTTCAGAATAACAGTTAACGAAAACTCAGAGAAAGGTTCTTCACTGCTTCAAATTGGCGGCATCAACGACGTTCTAAAGAAATATAACTTGAACTTTCATATCATATCTGGAAATGAAGACGATGCATTTGATGTTACTTCAGAAGGAGCTCTCATTCTTCTCAACAAATTAGACCGAGAAACTCAGGACTCGTACATTTTAGGCCTGGCAGCTATAGATAAGGGAAAAATACTTTCCCACAGTCAGAATAAAACGGCTGTTACTGTGTTTGTTACGGTAGCTGATGCGAATGATAATGCTCCAGCCTTTTCCACAAACGATTATGAGTTAACTGTGAATGAAGATGTTAAAATAGGATACACATTAACTCAGCTCTTAGCAACTGATGCTGACTTGTATGGAACACCAAATTCGGTTATATCTTACAATATAACATCCGGTAATGGTGAAGAAGCTTTTTTAATAAATCCAAGCTCAGGAGTAATTATAGTGAACAAAACACTTGACTATGACACTGGTAGAAATAAATACAAGCTAATAATAGTGGCATGTGATCAAGGGATGCCTTCATTGTGTAATTCTGCTTATGTGAACATTGGTATTATTGATGAAAATGATAACATACCAACGTTTCCTGTTAATGAATACTTTGAAACTGTGGCTGAAAACGAAAGAATAGGTACATCAATATTTACAGCTAGAGCAACCGATTTAGATAAAGGACGTTATGGAAAACTGAACTATACTATCGTGCGTTCATCAAATAATTATAATAGAAACGACGACTCTTGGAAAATGTTTGAAATTGATTCCGAGACCGGGCTTGTGAATACAAATGCCGTTTTTGATTATGAGCAAAAGAACAAATACGAGTTTTCTATTAAAGCTTCTGACTTAGGCGGTAAAAGTACTACTGTCAAAGTAAGAATTGATATTGAAAGTCGAGATGAGTTTTATCCACAATTCACACAAAAAACATATAAATTTCGAGTGCCTAAATCCGGATCTTTACCTACAGGCTACGTGATAGGTCAGGCTACAGCTACTGACAGAGATAAAGGTATCGATGGAAGAATTGTATATCAGTTATCAACATCACATTCATATTTCAAAATCAACAGAACTACCGGTGTAATCATACTGAAGAAAAAAATAGACGCTGTACAAAATCTCTTTGGCTCTGATAAATCTATAAGCTTAGTAGTTACTGCTAGCTCTGGAAGACAAGGCTCTTTGACAAATAAGACTGCAGTAGAAATAGGAATTAATGATATGGCAATAGCATCAGACTCTGATCAAGTAAATGATACAGCAGCTGCTGCTAGTGGAGGTCTTTCCGATTGGGCATTAGGATTACTCATTGCATTTATTTTTTTAATTATATTTGCTGCAGTATTTTTGTTTATACACATGAAAAACAAACGACACAAGAAAGTAAATAAGCCAGGGTTGAGTTCTGAAGGTGTAGGTGCTACAAATAGTTACGTCGATCCAAGTGCATTTGATACAATTCCTATCAGAAATACCGGTATTGTTAATCCAGCGGGACAATTTGCACCACCAAAATATGATGAAATACCTCCTTATGGTCCACATACAGCCAGTTCTAATTCTGGAGCTGCTACAACATCTGAACTTTCTGGATCTGACCAGTCTGGATCCAGTGGCCGGGGTTCAGCTGAGGACGGGGAAGATGGCGAAGATGAGGAAATAAGAATGATTAATGAGGGCCCATTACAAAGAGAGTCAGGTATTCACAGACAAACAGATGATGATAACCTATCTGATGTATCTGTACATAATACGCAAGAATACTTAGCAAGGTTAGGAATTGTAGATACAGGAACAGGTGGAGGAGCGTCAACATCTTCAAGGAGATGTTCAGAAAATGTCGGTAGTAAAGACACAATGTTACATCATGCCCCTATTGACTCAATACATATGTTTGATGAAGATGGAGGACATGAAAATGATATAACAAATTTAATTTACGCAAAGTTAAATGAAGTAACAGGGAGTGAAAGAGGGAGTAGTGCGGATGAGGCGAGTGCTGCAGTTGATAGAGCAATGGCCCTTGGAGCTTTTCCTAGCGCAGCCGGAGATAACGCAGCTGTACCGACCGCGGGGCCGTCAATGACAGGAAGCCTCAGTTCTATTGTACATTCCGAAGAAGAACTAACAGGTAGCTACAATTGGGATTATTTACTCGATTGGGGACCGCAGTACCAGCCACTGGCTCACGTTTTCTCTGAAATTGCTCGACTTAAGGATGATGCTGTATCCTTACAAAGCGGCAATAGTGGTGCCTCGAGTAAAAGCAAAGGAACGTCTATGTCAGGCGGTAAAAGTGTCCCACCTCCATTATTAACGACAGTGGCACCTAGAAGTTGCCCAGCACCTTCACTGTCTTGTAGACAACCTCAGCTACTTTTGCCAAGGTCGCCGATAAGTCATGACATAGCTGGAGGATTCTCGGCTGCAGCTGCAATGTCTCCATCATTTTCGCCATCCTTATCGCCGTTGGCAACAAGATCACCGTCGATGTCACCGCTGGTCGGACCTGGTTTACCTCCTGCACCAGCAAATAGGAAACCAACCCATTCGACAATGAGGATATGAAAGTTATATCTTAGAATATTGTAAATAATCATTTTATGACTGTTTGCCTTTAAGTATTAATAGTACTATTTATTTAAAAAAAATCGATTTAATCGGTTTTAGTATCTTTTTGTTTCATTTTGTGCATTACATTTGCCTGAATATGCTCAAAGTGATGTTTTAAGCGCTTATTACCGATTTTCCGGTAACTGTAAATATTATACAGACTCGGGTTGTAATTTTTATTTTGTATATATAATTATTCTGTATATGTACATTATTATAGGTGCCTTGTAAAATAATTAAAACAAAGACTGCCATGTTATTTTTTACTATTATTACAAATAAATCAGCTTTACTGTAAGCTATAAGTATATTTTTAGACATCATTTTTTTTACAATAAGCCTTATTTATCTGTGACCATGTATAATTGTATTGTAAAATTCAGTCACAAAGTTATTTACTGTAATATGCCTGTAAAGTGTTTAAGTGAAATGATTTTTCGGATTTGATTTATGTTTTAAATTTTTCCACCGCTTCTTTTATAAATATCTGTGTTAATAAAAACTAATAAATCAATATACTTTATGAAATCCGTTAAATCATTTTATTGAAGTGAATCGTAATAATCGATTATTAGCAGATTAATAATATTTTGTACTGTGATTTTCGTCTAAGTATAAAATTTAATAAACGGCTCTGTTCCAAACGATACACTTTATTTCGTTGTATTACCTTTTTTTTAAACATAACTTTCAGTATAATAATTATTACAAAGCAGCTTGCCCTTTAATAGTACAGTGAACAAAAATTGCTACAATAAATATATTGTTCATTGGAATAGCCGTCAAGTTACATAAGATACCTTGAGGTTCTTAATACAATCTATCGTTTTATAATGACTATAAACGAATGAAACAAACTGTAAAAATAAATGTGAGAGAATATTACATTTTATTAAATAAAAAACAGAAAGTTCAGAGAGATATTACATTAACAAAAAATAATATTTCAATTAGATAATTAGCTGCTTATAACGTGGCGCCTCAAGACAAAATGACGCCTAATCTTTATAGCATTATTAAAGATGGCCGCCAGCGCTAACTTTCGGTTTACAGTAATTTAATCCTATTTATTTTACATACTGTATATATTATTATAAAATGCAACTTTTACGTATTTAATCATTAGTTAGAAAACTTACCTATAACGTGTATCATGTTTTGAACAGAGCGAAACATGTAAATAAATGAATGTTAATAAATATATTTTAAGATTTGCAAATTTAACGTAATGTAAACTGGAAGCGAATAAAAAAATTTGAGACTTAAAAAAATATGTTTTTATTTATTAAACAAAATTCGTCACGGGATGCCTGGAAAACATCGAAATTGTTCTGTATAAGTTATATGCCTAAAAGAACAGATTACGACAGGAATCAGCTATGGCATAATGAAAAGGTTAAGCATTACAAATTTGTTTCATATAATAATGACTGTTTATTTACTTTATTACATAAATATGCATTTTTATTAAATACAAAAATTCAATTAGGCGCTGGCGCTGTGTGTTTGGCGGCGTTTATCAAAGGGCGGTAGGTCGGCGGCGTGAGCCGCCTAACACTAATATAACGAGTGGCCGACAAAACAATTTGAAGTCTTATGTTTATACAAATAACTTTGAAAATGTATTTGAGTATTTCGTGAATAGTACCAAGTTCGTGTTTTGCGTCGCCACGCCAACAGTAAGGTTTACCCTCCGCCTATAGATGTTACATCAAAAATTTAAATTCTTCGCATCACGGTTAAGCTTCGAAACAATTTTCCACTGGGTGTATACAACACAACGGTGACCAACAATGGATTTTTAATCCTTGGTAGGTCCCAGTTGTTTTTAAATTACACTGTACTAATATTGGCAATGATTCCGTCATTTTGCCGTCTTCCAATAAAAAATATTAGAATTTCTCGATATAATACAATTGTAATAAGTTCCTGAAATTACCATATTGCTGAAAATAGACTTGCTTCATAAGTAAGTGAGACTTCCAAATTAGCGATGCTTCTATTAAATACCGTTATCTAAGGATATAAATATAACTAGTGTCTGTTATTCCTCCGACAACTCTACAAAACAGCTGATTCGATTTTAATGAGACTTTAATCAATATATAGATAACTTTTCAGAGTATTTTTATGCTACACATCATAACACTTCTACATATAGGGACTAGGTCAAAGTGAAAAAATTGAGAAGGGGTAATTTTTAGTCTCTAAAAGGTTAGTAGCGTAAAAGTCCTAGTTAATATATCAAACACAACGCACAATTTGCCCAGACAAAACACGTAGTTCTTATATGACACGTGTGCGAAGTAACAGGTATAAGCAGTTAAAAATAATAGTAAAAGACATACAGTTTCTGTGATACGTTTAATCAGTCGAAACAATCTGCCAAATTTGTAGAAAACCGCATTACATCTCGACCTATTTATTGTATAGCCAATACACGATCATAATGTCAATACTTTAGATATAACAATATTAAACATGGAAAAATGTAGACAAAGTTTTATCACAGTTAGATCTAAAAACTACGTTTTATAAAAATCTTAATCACTAATTAATAAATCAATAATAATAATTATCAGTAGACAATGTTTATTTATAATTTAATCCGTGCAACGCATAGCGAACGGTAAAAAAAAGTATCAAGTATCAAGATGAAATCATTCTATACCACGGTTTGGGTGTAACGGTGTGTTTCATAAAACACTTTATTACTTTTATTTGAAAAATTGCTTATATCAAATTGTTCATTGGAATAAATGTGATATTGTAAAAGATGCCTTGAACTTCCTAAAAACAAGCTATAGTTTTATAATTACTATAAACGACTGATTGACTTTCTTTGGTCATACTGTCAAATATTCATCACTTCGTAGTCAAATACTAGCCTGAATGTGACAAAAAGCTTCTTATGTAATCATTTACTTTTAATAGAGATAATCATAGCTATACTTTAAAATAGCGCCTATAATTGAGTAGCTTACAAAGTCCAGATTAAGATGGTAAATTCTAATAATGCGACTGGTAATGCGTAGTCCGGTGAAGAAGTTAAGACCTTACTAGGTCAATAGCGTAGTCAGTTCGAAAAAAAAAGACGTAATGGGTAAAGACCTAATAACTAAAGAATGAGTAAGTGATTTTTTTACGCTACAAGAATTATAAGGCAGGCCGTAGACCAATTGTGTAGGCAATATCAAGAAAGTCACTCAGTCGATGGGTAACTATTACAAAGGCCTATGGGCAGCTTCGGTTTGGGCTGTTGCCATGAATTCCTAAAAACGTGCATCGAGCTAAATCAAAATAGGCATGAAACAACTCTAATAAAATTAAAAAAAAAACAATTAGCCTTCGTGACTAAGAAAGCTGGTCCCCAAATAACTGATAGACGCGTGGGTAACAAAGAAAATGGTTGCATACTGTAATTTAGTGTTATATCGTAATTCGCACATGCATTTCTTCTTTATTTTGTTTTTGGCAACAAATCTAGTAGATTATTACTGCAATTGTCGAGTGGGTATTACAAGTTTCTTGCGATTTCAATGAACTAACAAGATGGTGGCCGTCTTGTTAGAAATTTCCAGGGAGTTTTTGTAGCAATTCAGAATCCATGCTGCGTGGTATTATTAAGTAAAACACAGCCAATATTACAAAATATGGAGCAAATTAACACAAGATTATGAATAAAATCCACTACATAAAATTCCAAGTCCTCGCCAAAAACTCGTACATACATTTATTAATTGCGCTTTCAAAATAACAATAATTGGAGAACCAAATGTTATCAAGAAATATTTAACCAATAATTTATCTAATTTTATGGCTCCTTCTAACTTATTTGTTACTTCGAAGTTACAAAATAATCTTGCAAGTGTATGGATTCACAATCTAAGTCCGCTTTAGGTAAACCATAGACTATAGGATATTATGTACTAGGTATACCTTAACTTAATTAAATATATCTTCATTTTGGTGAATACACTATACAAAGATATAATTTTGGAATATTGGTTCTTCTCCACTGCGCTTGAACTACTTAAGTAATTATGTTTGGATAAATTCCCACAAAACCTTATTTCAAAATTATGAATCCAGTACACTTTAAAAGTTATATTGGAAACTGCAATATTGAATTTTGTTATATCCTACACATATCAGTATCGCGTGCTTAATGCAAATATAGCGTTCACTGGCAATTAGATAGGATTTTGTGACAAGAGAGCGCATATTTTTTTTTGTTATTCCCTTTGTATTTTTTTATTTTAAGCTTAGGGAAGGTATGCGATGCGATTGACTTTAAAAAAACAATGCGCCCTATGCCTTTTTTAACCAACTTCAAAAAGATCTATGTTAATCCAAGAATAGGTAGGTAACTATGACGAAGGACGTACTAGTGCATTTTTTTTAAATTGGTTTAATTTCTTTTATTTTTATATATGCATGTATACATACACACCCTTTTAAATTATGATTATATTAAATAATAAAATTCATAATTATGATTTAAATTCATATCAAAATGTGGCACGTTTCTTATCACTGAAAAACTAAATGCTTCAAACTAATTATATTTTAAAACATTATTTTAAAATCAATACAAACATGATAGGAACAATATTGAGCACTACTTTTTCCCTTGAAGTCAATTAAACAACGTAACCAATACAAAATTCATAGTACAGACATGATCTTACTTTTATAGATGTTGGGCTGTTAAGTAAAGTTGCAATATACGAAATACACATTTTCTTCTAGACTATAAAACTTCTTTCTAGCAACAAAGGTCCAATGCTTAATAAATGTATGCAATTATAAAACAATTTCTATACGCACGATTCCGCAGTCCTAGTATATCTACTAATTTGGGTATATAAACATCATATATGATCGTTTTCATATAAAGGTAAATAGTAAAGAGACATACACATACATTTTTATAGACACGAAAAATTCTTACTAATGTTTTCAAAGTTCTATATAAATAGTATCAGCCTATATATATTCCCCATCACTACAAAGTAGAGGCATCTCCTTAAAGGAACAAGAGCTTGATAACCATACTGTCAATGTATTAGCAATTAAAAACAAACACATTACCAACATAATTTGACTCCACAGACGAATCATAATGTTTTATTTACGGGGTTATCTTCTGCCAAATGACTCAACTATACATTCCAAATCCTGCACCGATAGTCTGTATCTAGTCTGTATGTATGTCGTTGTGCGCGCATCACGCAAAAACTATTATATAGATTTCAATAATTTTGGTTTTACTTCTTAATTCCATATAAAATTATTAAATAAAGAAAAAAACTACGATTTTAATAAACATTACGCGATCTGCGATGTGTCTTTTATACCATAGGGAGAGTGGGGCAAGCGGAGTAATGTGCATGCGTAGGAAAATGTACACGAAGCCGTGGATATTAGGCAGTAGCTACTAAAATTCTGCAGAATCGTTGACATGTGCAAATAATAATATAATATAGTAAACATCGCTTCATTATTTTTATTAGGCTTAAACGACAAGAAACATTTATTTCTACTAGCAACTGATAATCAATTTAATACTACATTTATCGTATGTAAGTATGTACATACTTCCCGTAGAATCCAATTGACTTTTTATTATATTACTTAAATTCATTGTATACATTTATTATATAAAAAAGTTGCAAGTTGCGATAAACAAATCGCACTTCGCCAACTGCGACCGACTTTATATACACCAATAACTAAATCCTATGGTTCGAAATATGATCGCTTAAACTTAGATCTATAACTACGTTATCGGATATAATAGATCTATCACCAGGAGTTAGTGTTCCCATATCGATTTCAGTCTTGGAGGTTACACCATTGGTTTGTTCCTAAAAGAAAAAAAATAGTAACTAATCATTTTACCTATGTAATCATTTTTAATATTTCTTTCACACTAAGGAGTACAATAGGTACTAGTATATCCGATTAATAATTAACGAGAAAGTTGTTGTGGGTGCATATATATATTAGCCTTTGTATATATAGATATACATTTGTATAGTAGCTTTATTATTCATAAGTTATAAATTATAAAAATGTTATTTAAATTACCCAATATATGACGATATGTGTTAAGTGGGTTGGATAAAATCCTGCAATCTGAGAGTTACTTCGGTGTGGGCTTCATAAACCATTAGAGTTTCAAGTTACAAGTTACTGTATGGAATCATCCTAATTAATGGTAATTAATTCATAATTTATCCGTTGATTGTTTGATTGTGCTTTCACGTCTTAAATACCCAGCCAATCATCATACATACACTTGTAACAAATTTTTGTATAAAAAGGTTTGTTATAAAAGGGTATCTTTTATCCATATTCGGAAAATAGAACTGTTCTCGAAGAAAATCTTAAATCTATAGAAGCACAAGTGAAGCTAATGGCAAAAGCAAGTCGTTTGTAATATTATCATAAATAAACAGACGAGGTTGCAAACGGCAGTGTATTAGTGTAGATCAGCCACACTCAACCTGCGGTCCGTGGGCCGCATGCGGCCCTCCGGGTCTTTATTGTTGGCCCACCCGATTATACTTTAATTTCAATTATTTTAAATTTCGTACCCATTAGGAAAACTATGTGCACGCTGAGTAAATTAAATAAACCCTAGATAACCCTTATGGTATAAGAGTTATACCAAGCTGGTTTTATTGGACAACCATTTTTCACTACTAATACGTTGTTAATTTTAAATTACTTTTTTTTATTCAATACCTAAATATTTGTACTTACTCTTAATAGGATTATGGATGAAAAACAGAGACCATATAAGAAAGTTACACACACTAAACATACACATACTAGCGAATGAGTCAGAGCTGATTATAAAGGCAAGCATTGTGAAGAAACCATGTTATAGTGGTAAGGCTATCTAATGACCAGTTAGCTATCTATAACTCTCCAGTTGAAAATTTGTCGCTAAGCGCCTGTTGGTGTGTTCCAGCACACGCACATGAGAGCCAGTTTCCGTCAAGGTTTAGCGTTATACATACTATAGCATCATTATTTGATATTAAATGAGGTTGTGGTCAAACGCTAAAACTTACTAAGTTTAACATCTCTATAAAATTTAGAATTACATTCCTTACCATGTATACAGCATCACAAGCCATCAGCTCATTTTTGGAGAGGTGTTCCACAACTGCTGCGGCGTAGCAATCACCCAACATATTGTTTGTAGTTCTTATACGATCTCTATAATTAAAAGACTTATATTAGTTACTCTAGTTTATGTTTTTACTGTTACACGATAGAATCTATATTAATCGATATGATTGTATTTTTTCCCAAAGTTCTTGAAATAGTAACTGTTATAAATATCATTGATGACGAATATGATGTAATTTTTTTTAAATTACCATTAGGTAATTGTTATCTGTTGTCTGTATTTTAACATTTAATTATTAAAGCTTCATTTACTAGAATTGTATGTAACCTATTAAAATTTTAACAAAAAATAAAACCTACTTCAAAAAAATTAAATAATAGATATGAGGGCTCGAAGTAGGAATTTTCCACGTTCGAACATAGCATTAACCAATATTTGTATGAATAGTGCAATGAGCTTCAAATTTGAATGAAGAGAAAACATCGTAACAATACTTGTGCGTGAAGGTAGACCAATTTTTAAACTTATTGCTATCCTCAAATTGGAAATATGATAATAAACCTGGCTGGTGCCCTTGAGATCTACTCTGTTTCTATACTTACCGTATTTACTTTCGATCGCATCAGCTGATATTATAGCAATATTAGAAACAATCCAGTAAGAAATGTCTCATAATGTGACTTACACTAGCCAATCGACTGCAAATAGTAACGACACATCTTGCGTAGGAGCATCCACCGAAGCCAAGACTACTAGTAAAAGCACTAGTGCCGCAGAGGGGACTGAAGCAGATGACATAGATGCCGCTGTTGATGTTAAGCTGTAATTTAAATCAAAAGACATTAAGTTATTGTTTTCGTTAAAGTATGACTCAATTAACAAAGAATGTACTAAAATACTGTTTAGGTCATTTACATAATTTCCTATAATTTTATATAATTTCCTAAAACTGTACAATTTATAGTCACATTACTATGTTGGCAACGAAACAATAAATTTGTAACATCGCATCTCATCTTGTTGTCGTCGATTGCAGAATCTTTTGTTCTCTTAATACTAAAGGCACTGTTGAACTTGATGCCAAGCGGCTAAATACCATAAGGGCTTCTCCCATTAGTCCGGTGAGGCTGTGAAGGCCCATCAGGTCAATAACGTTAGTCAATAGGAAAAAAGAACTTATAATTCCATGAACACGAGCTTTAGAAGTTTCTGGTCAATTCTACTACAACCTCTCAAATATTAATGCTTATAGTCTCAAGAACTATATGAAAGCTTTTAAACGACCTTTGTTAAGAATATATTATTAAAAATACTTTGATTTCATGATCATCGAAATGTTAAATATCAAATTTTTGTCATTTCAACTTACAAAATAGTAGCCAGCTGCGCAAATCCAAGATGCATACTGTTCATCTGACAAATAAATACTCCAGAAACAGCCAGAAAAAGCGCAGTTCCGTCCATATTGATATTGCAACCAATAGGCAACACGAACCTTGTAATACGAGGATCGACGCGTAACGGACCTTCCATTGCTTTGAAGGTCACGGGAAGAGCTGCAGCGCTGAAAGCAAGTACTGTCAAGTAAGACAAGAAATGATAGAAAATGCATTTAGGGCAATACATACATTGTCTTAAGTGATTTCAACTTCTTTTAAATCCTTATTATTAGCTAAACTTTGTTATGTGAATTACAGACTGTACAATATATTATGCCAGTTACATGGCGATTACAAGTATGATCATTTTCATAATATTAGTAGGTGGTAGAGCCACGCTGAAGCTATTACTGGTTTCAGCATGAATGGGTCGGCTCGCCCGGGGTAGTACCACCCTCTCACAGAAAACCGACGTGAAGTAACAGTGCTTGCATTGTTGCATTTCGTTCGGTCAATGAAAGCGCCGGAGACTCACCTCCCCCCCTTCCCTTCCTTCCCCCCCCCCCCCCCACACAGGTTGGCAACTCACTTGCGACTCCCCTCGTGTTGCTCGTGTCTATGGAAGGTGGTGATCACTTACATCAGGTAGGTGACCCACCTGTTCGTTTGCCTCCTATGATATAAAAAAAAGAAACTTGACTCACAAACTAATTCTACTCTTAAAATTATATAGGCTTGGTTCTTATCAGACTGATTAAAAACATACCTCCGTCCTTCACGTGTGTTTGTACAGTGGCCGTTTATAAATTAAACACTTATGTATATTACACACTTAATTAAAATATGTATCATACCATCAGTTATTTATAACGTAATTACTGTTTTTAGCGAAGATTTAAGAATTATGAAATTATAAAGTAGTATTCACATTTTAGATACCGTAAATCGATCACATATAGCGTGTGATTAAAACTAATAATACCTCTCAACAAATGTACACTTTGTATAACATTAACGGATAATGCATATGATCGCGAAAAAGATTATTGTCTCCTTTTTTTTTGGTTTTTCCCCCGTGATTATATAATTTTGACCCATATTCATGATTTGGATTCTTGTGATCATTAATTAATAGTATAGTTATAGCAACATTATGATCATAATATATGGCTGGATAATCTATAGTTTTCAAAATCATTTCCAAAATGATTATTTTTCAATTTAAAATATCGAATATTTCTAACGGAGTTGTTCTTCGCAATAATTACAGCTACATAAAATTGCGTCACTGGTGATGTTCTTCTGTTTTTCTATTAGGTGAACAATAATCGACAAAGGTGGAAGGTAAAAATAATCATAGAGACAAATAAATAAATACTTACGCAGAAGCAGTTGCAGAAGCGGTAAGCATAGCGTTTGATAATCCCCAATAAAATTTGTAAGGATTTTTCCTAAGGAATGCAAAGTATATCAGCTGCATCACGATGAGCTGGTAAAAAAACACACCCACTGTGATAGTTGCTATGAACCATGCTAACTGATTCATCATTTGAGCTGGAGAATAAACAATATCGAAGATTTAGAATTATCTACTCGTAAGAAATATAGAAACGTCGAGATTATTAAAAGATGGATTTAATAATCCAGTCTTTTTGTACAACTTACCAACATCATCAACGCCCAAAATCTTGCCAGCTATGATACTACTGACGCCTATAGGTGTAAACCACATAACTCCTGTAACCATCTTCATAATAACTTCGAAAATTGCTTGGAAGAAGTCGATTACTACTTGGCCCTTAGCTCCAAGTGTTCCAAGCAGGCTGCCAAATACTAAACAGAAAAATACAAGACCAAGTGTGTTGGTTCCGGACCTGAAATATATTTACCAGTATCTAAGAATTGTTCATATTAAGACCTGTTATGAGGAAATCATTGGTGGGTAAGCTCTTAGTCTTCTTCTAAGTTATATCTATAGGTATATATATCTAAGTGATGTGAGTGTTTCCTCATTTACATGAAAGGCCTTCACTGATAGCTTATCTTTTTTTGTTGGATCTATATTGTATCACGGAGATCATATTGTGTGTTGCAGTTTTTAACGCATCCCATTTGTAGAAAATCCCGTAAGAATTAATAAAGTTTTATTTTTAATATGGTTTCTATCGTGCGATAAACAAAGGACTGGACTTGGACTGCAGGCCTAACAAAATGTAAACCAACTCTCTAGAATATACTTTATAAAGTAGTTTATAACATTGGATTCTAAGGATATTAATTCTATCTTCTATTTTCTATTATTCAAAATACCAGTTCCAATTTCAAATAACATTTTTTTTTATAATATCAACGCATTAATCATATTATATCAAAGTGAGTTCATTAAAGTGGAACTGGGTTTCGAGACATATGTTTAGTGGTGTATTATTAAATTATGTTAGCATACTGAGTTAGGTAAAGTTATTGTGAAGCTAACCTAATATGATTAGGTTATTAATAGAAGTAACTTAGGACATTAATAGAACTTTTATGTGTATTCTGAAGAATAAAGTATAAGCAAGGTATCAAAGTAAGTAATCATTGAAAAATCTGTTTTTATTTTCAATATCATGAACAACTTACCTTTCAGAAACAGTTCTTATTAATTCAGGCTCCATGTTGGCTTTACTTGAGTTCTTCAGTGTATTTACTGATTCAACGAATACGGTGTGAGTTTGTTGGAATGTAGCTTGAACTATGTTGTCAGGGAATATATTTCTGTTAAAGAGATGATCTCGATTAAAATATTTCGAAGAGTAAAGTACTCCTAAATCAAATAAATGTATTGCAAATGTAATTATAGTTAGTAATAAATATAACAAATTTTATTATCCGATATAAGTGTTAGGGATGAGAATTAAGGATAAACCTAAGGAAAGCGTGAAGTCAGTATCTTTAATTCTACTATATATTATGTTTCCATCGAAATGTGAATACCCATTCAGAATTATGTAGTTGTCATTTTCCAGGGCAAATGGAAAGCGGTATTAACGATTAATGATATTAAATAGTAACACGGACAAAGGTATCAAAGATAACCTGGATTTAGTAAAAAACCAACATAATCTAGATACTGGAAACATTAACATACTGGTCGTTGCGTGTTTCAGGTTCACTAAGACCGGTAACAGTTTTTTAGGTAATAATGTTAGATTTTGTAATACAACCCCAAAGCATATCATCAATTTGCCAGATAGTAAGTTCAAGTACCATAAAGGCTTTTATAAGGTGGATCAGTATGTGAACGATGGTGACGTTTGGAAATGACGCCTTTCTCTATGTATCCGCCAAAGAAAAAGTAATGTTATATGACTATAAAAATATGTTATGCTGTGTTATGTATAATGAAAAATAAACTAGATCGAGTTTATTACCGGTTCTTCTCGAGGACCGGGTTGTTTTCTGAACCAGTAGAAGTTTTGACATTCATAAGTGCCTTCTCAGCGCCTAAACTAAATAAAGTATTTTTGACTATAAATTGATATATTGATTTCATTTTATTTGCAAGGCATTTCCAGAAGAAATCAAAATACCTTACGAATCTACTACATAATTACAAAATACTAGCTTATTTATTATCTGTCTTCTACAAGTATAAGCTAATAAAAAAACTTTCTGTTAGTTGCTAGTTCCGTTACATAAAATTGAAGTAGAACTCACCGACCTATATCCAAAAGACTATCCATAATACTATGGTCCCTTTTCTTTTCCGTTACAACACCGAATTCATCTTTGAGATCTGGTTGACCTGGATGCATAACTACTGCTAGTACGATCCCAAGGAAAGCATTAAACATCGATGTCAAAATAAAATAGAGTAAAGTCCGCACAGCGATTTTCCCACTCATCTTAGCATTAAGACTTGCAGAGCCAGCTATCAGACTGGCGATGATTAGCGGCAAGATCATGAGTTTCAGGAGTCTCATAAACAATTCTCCAGGGTATGAGATTAGAAATAATGAATCTGCACTAAGACGATAAGGCCGAAGACTGAAACCTAAAATGCAAAATATATTTTCATTTAAGGGTCGATACACTTTTTTATTCAACGTAGCCTTAGTATTTCTATAATATCTATTCACACAGTTGAGTTATTTTTCAACCAGGTAGATTTAAAAAAGGCATGACTATTATAATAGAAAAACTCATAAATTTTTCATGTTTTATAACAGTAAGATAATGTTTTACGGAATAGTTTTATATTCTAGAACAAGGTCTGATTTACCGATTGGCGGGATAGTAAGTTCAATCACCATATCAAGCATAGTTTAATATCGATAGGCTTATTATAGATGTATCCGGTAGTGATATCTCGAAATTACACCTCTCTCTTTCTCTGTACATCCTCTAAAATCGATTCTTGCAACAACAACTTCTAGAGTTATGGTGGAATATATAGAAGACTAGCGGACCGGGCGGACCGGGCGGACGTTGTCCTGCCTTGATAATAAAAAAAATCTTAAAAGTCAACCGCAGCGCCACCTACCGGGTCCAATTGTGAATCTAAACCATTATCGGATCCACTGGAACACGTACACAAAATTTCATCAAAATCGGTCCAGTCGTTTAGGAGGAGTTCAGTCACATACACACGCACACAAGAAATATATATATTAAGATAAGCACCTTTTTAGGACGTATTTTGAATACATAGTTTTTAATTTCGAATAGTAAACATTTATAGAATGAATATTGTAAGACTTAAAGGTCTATTGAAAACTAATAAATATTTTGTAGAAATCATTAATTAATTATTAATTTATTTAAATACCTTCAAACTTAAATAATCTATAGTTGTAACGGTCTATACCAGGTGAAAGGTTAAACACTAACACTATTCTAGAATATAATACTTCATGGTCACATTTAACATATAAAAGTATAACATCAAAACAAATATTAATAAATAAGAAAGAGGACCTTAGTTAATGTTTGTTTTAAGACTTTCAAAAGTATAAACACAATCGTAATAAACCAAGGTGTAATGACCGGTGCCCAAAGCTGTAAGGTGCGACCCGAAGTTAATAACCTTCGATAATAAAACGGACAATAAACCCTTTTGTTTTATGGATACTATTCCCACGTTTACTTTCAAGTGAAAGTTAAATCACCTGACTGTCATTGACATTGTGCTTTAACATAGAAGCGTAGAGGATGGGGTATAAATTTTGTATTTTTCTAGATAATTAGGTCAAATATTAAGCACCTATTTTTTTAATTGATGTAAGACGAGAATCGACTGCAGACTATCCTCCATAAATATTGCTACTGTCTAAACTTTCAATCTGATTAAACGTCAACAAGCACAACTATATAATTTACCAATATCGACAACACTTAAAATCTTCCCATACATGATACTACTGATGCCTATGGCGCCAAGGGTATAGCTTTCATGGTAAATATAGAGAGATGCAATATACTATGGCAATACACTATCTTCCTTCATAGATCCACCAAAATGAATAAATAGAAAAAGAAACAATTTATTTCAAACTTCTTTTTTTTGCAAAATAAGCACTCTTGTTTTTGAAACTATTACATACTACCCTCTGCCCGCGACTTCGTTCGCATGGAATAGTTACTTTGGGCTAACGCTAACACGCAGCGGAAGCTCTCAAGAGGAAAAAATCCGATTTTGAAATATTCTTCATTGGTGCTCCGCTCCTATTGGTTTTAGCTTGATGATATATACCCTATAATCTTCCTTGATAAATAAGCTATATAGCACTGAAATAATTTTTGTAATCGGACCAGTAATTCCTGAGATTACCCCCTACAAGGTCACAAACTTTACCTCTTTATAATATTAGTATAGACAAATGGTTAACTTGAACAAAAAAAAGTTGATCAGGCCACCTTTGGCACTGTTGGCACTGGTATGGATCTAGTACATAAGGTTCAAGTTTCATCGGGGCCTGAATTGATTTAAGTGGTTAAGCAGTTGCGCTCATGCAAACCCACTCTCTCATCCAGTTCTATCAGCTCCCAATGGACTGGTTGCCCGGTACAACCAGTGAAAGTCAAGATGCAGTGAGTTTGCTGCTATCCATTAAGGTCCCCGATTTGCTCCAATTACAGGCATCTCACACTGCTCCGCTATAATTACCCCATGGCATCGGAAACGAAGGTCTCTTTCACTATAGTAGGCTTTCTAGAGTTACAGGGGCATTATTGGCTTAAATGGATCAGCCACCAGCTTTTGTCTGAACCCTTAGACGCATTTTACGACACCCGCGGGAAGAGATAGCGTGGTGCTATTCTAAACTGGCACACATAAAACGAGTATTGAAACAGTACAAAAATCAGTTGCAGAAAAATTTAACTCATAAAAAGGTGCAAAACATAACTCACCAATAGCGACTCCACTAAGGACACCAATCAAAGTTATTACCAGCATGACGTTGTTAAGAAACTGTCTCTTCCAGCCAGTTTGTTCGGCCGATGCCAACCGGTCTTCAGTCGTCTTTGGTCCTTGATCACCGGGGTCCATCTTCGCGAACAAATATTCTGTAAACCGTCGCCCTTTATCCATCACAAGTCTATACTCAATTATACGAACGCCTATTATTCACTATTCATTAATATGATGAGGCTCGATCAATTTCACTTAAATAAATGGAACGAAATAACCGACACAAAGCCTTAATATATCAGAATGTTTGGTTAACATCTGTTTTTAAGCAACTAAGCATATTGGAATTATTTCAATTAGCACGTTCTTATTTACATAAATTTTCATTAATTAGACTGCTTTGGGTATGTTAATGTTCATTTAAGACAGAATTAGTTTCAATCGCACTTCCGTAATTATAATACAGACAGTTCTGTGCGTATAATGTAAAATTTAATAACATTCTACATGGGAAGCCATTTTGCAACTGCGCGCGCATACATCGATTCCTTCTATTTTGTTGAACTCGCTAGCGACCTCACGATTCTGTATTTCGTAAGGACGAAGCGACAGCAAGAGTTTCTTATTATGGGGTTCAAAATGTTATATTCAAAATATGTACTAGTTATAATGTAAATCAAAATGTAGAGGCAGCGATAAGGACCGCTGACATGGATACTCAATACAGTGGAATTTACACCGTGTTTATTTAAATTTTATAATTTGTAAATTGAAATCATTGTCATTAGTCCCTCTTACACATCTAACGCTACTCTGAATAATGATTTTATACTTTTTTTATACAGTTTACTAATTCATAAAACATATTATGGACTGATCAATCTCAATACAAAATATCATTATTAGATTTATATAGGGCTTCTGTAGGTGGTAGAACGACGTTGTAGCTATTACTAGTTTCAATATGAATGGGTCGGCTCTTCCGGGGTAGTACCACCCTCTCACAGAACACCAACGTGAAGTAACAGTGCCTGCATTTTCGTTCGGTCAGTAAGAGTGCCGGAGGCCCACTTCCCATTTTCCCTGTCCCTACCCCTCCCCTTCCCCATACACAGGCTGGCAACGCACTTGCGATTCCCCTATTGTTGCTAGTGTCTATGGACGATGGTGACCACTTAACATCAGATGACCCACCTGTTTGTTTGCCTGCTTTTGACATAAAAAAAAGTACGCGTGGCTAGTCTGTCGCAAGCCGCACAAGCGCAATATAGTCGGTCACGCTTACTAGCATTCCATAACGTGAAATTATAAATTTATATAAAAATGCCACTCAACGCGCCTAAAGAAGTTTTCACAAAATAATGTGCGGTCAAGAGAACACGGTCAGAAACAAAATGTTCAACTCACACGTAATTTGATACGCAGATTTAATTTCTATTAATATATATATTTTCTTTATGTAAGCAAAAAGTGTAACGCGAATCTCTCTCTCTCTCTCTCTCTCACACACACACGCCATGTTATGTGTATTTTTTATCATTTTAATGCAAATAACGTAAAGTAGGAATCAAATCAAAAAGATTAATTTAATATTTTGAGATAATTATTAATTATATAAAAATGTTGAATAATAATAAATAATAATAATATATATAATATATGAATAATAATAATAGGTATGTATAGAATAGGTAAGTCTTGATGAGATTGTGTTACGAGCTTTAGTATTGAAGTTACACAATCGGTAGCGTCGAATGTCGAATTTCGATACTCGCACGCACACATACACATATTCATTATAAAGAGACAAACTGAGAAATATGGAGAAGGAAGAGGAGGCATAACTTTTTTGAAGTGAAAACTTCTTTAAGCGTATTGAGTGACATTTGTGGCAGGAGATAAATTTATAATTTGGCGTTATGACACGCTACGTCATCGATTACCGGTCGTATTGGGCATGCGCGGTTGGCGTCATACTAGCGACGCGCAGTCACACATGTCAGCTGTCATGATAAATATTATATAAAAATTGTTTTTTTTAATAAATATGATATCACTATAAGATTCATATAAACGTATGTTGTATATTGCTATAGCGAATAATGTCGTCGTAAATACCGAATTGTATAAACTGTAACATTGTGGTTTGTGTAGTTCTTGCGTACATCCAAAATAAATTTGATGTTATGGATAATGAAAGCATGTTACGAATATGTGTATCAGCTTTTACAACTGAAGAAGTAGATAATGCGAAGAAGTTGCTTTTCGATTCAATAAAGACAAAAAATAAGATGGTTTTGGGGCGTGTTCACTACAAGATGTAGATGTAATAAATTAAACACTGATTTTGCAATCGAGACTTATGGACTTGTATATTGAGGAAAAAATATATATCAGTCTGTCATCGAATATGTCGTTCATATTCAAAAAAGCCAGAGACAATATAAATGGCCAGCACGCTATACCACCCCCCTACGGAGAAAAGAAAACCCAGTAAAAAAACATTTACATAGAAAAACATACACATATCACGTCGGGGTCACCAATTTTGGGGCGTGATACAAGATGTAAATGTAATAATTTAAACACTGATTTTGCAATCGAGACTTTTAATAATGGAATTGTATGTTGAGGAATAAATATGTATCCGTCTGTCATCGAATAGGTCGTTCATATTCAAAAAAGTCAGAGACAATATAAATGGCCAGCACTCTACAATGGTATCTTGACGGAAGAAGATATTGAAGATATTATTTCGGTATTGAAGGGCCAACAGATGTGAAAACCAGACTATTTATTGTTGATAATTTTAATTTATAAATTATATAATTTAAATAATTCACAGTGTAATTAATTAAAAAATTCAAAACAGAACACAATTATTCGATTGTATTGAGTTTTCACTTCTATTGGCAGCCCTTATGAATGCCTCGATATTTTTTTTCTTACGTGACGATTTGTATCAATCTACTCTAACCGCAAGCCACCCACATAAAATTATCAAAAATAAGCAAAGCATAGCTTCGACCACTTTAGTGCTTACTTAACACTTGAACGGCCCCATAACTTTGCTAAGATTTGTTATGATTACTAAGTAAACTGAATTTGCCGGTTTGTAGTCAATACTTTGCTTTGCTGTTGTGAAATACGTATTTTGAGAGTCGCAGCCGGTGAACTGCTTTACTGAGAGATAGGTCACTTGTAAGCAATGATTTATATACAGGTGGATTTTTTAGATGAGGCTGATACCCTTACGCGTTGTAGCTAGTACTGTATACAACTTTTTGATCTCCATTCGCGGATTTTTAAAACAATGTACAGACAATAAGAAAATTGGTAATTTACACAAAATCTTCTTTTGGTTGGCAGACGACTATGTTTCTTGTGAAGATCAAAGCACTCTAAGAAGCGTTGTAAGTTTTGAGTACTAGTAATTTAATAAATCACAAAAAACTATTACTATTAAGTTCGTAAAAAGCCATCATGATTTCGATATACAGAAAGTAAATTAAAAAAAATCAAAATTATTCGAAAAACCATTTATAAAGCGATGTAGTTAAAACTATATGTATATATATATACATTTCTTCTGTACGTGTGTATGTCACTGAACTCCTCCTAAACGGTTAGAACGATTTTGATGAAATTTTTGTGCGCTTAAATCGCAAACGCTGGCTAAACCTTCAGAGATAGATAAAGTTAATATACCACGGAACTGTATATCTTAAAAAAATCGATAAAAAAGGCCGGTATATATTTATTTGTAAAGTACAACCCACATTACCTTTTTTATGGACAAAACCACACTCGGCAGCGACAAACCACGTCCTACCACCGCAGCCAGAGTGCGGCGCTGTCCCTCCCACGCAGCACACTCAGACAGAGTGTGCTGTGCGGAGTCCTTGTGAGTGCCGCACTTGTGGCATGCGATTGTTGGCTCCCTGCGAGCGATCTGGTGCAGATACCACCCGAAGCATCCGTGTCCGGTGAGTATCTACACCAGTCGAAACATCAGAGAGCCCCACTCCCTACCTATCCATTCTCGCAGAACCGGGTGGACGGCGTCTACGGTATACCGTCCAATCCGCGCGTTCGCCAGATCCTGCCTCCATCTCTCCACGGCGTCTTTTCTGAGACACCGTCTCTTTCCTCTATCTCACTTCGCTTCCTCGCCGACGTGAATTCGTACAGGGTGGCGAGAACTCCTGCCTCCAGCTCCCAGGGCAGGAACCCGGCGAGCGTGAAGGCCGCCGCCGAGAACACCGTGCGGTACGCCCGGATCACCTTTAGTGCCAACGTGCGCTGCACACTACGGAGCGCACGCACATTGGCGGTACCAATGGCGTCGGCACACACTAGTGCCCCGTAGGCAGCCATCGCCCGCACGACTCCCATGTAGAGTCGGCGACACCCGACACTCGACCTTCCTATATTGGGAAGCAACCGGCCGAGCGCCGCCGCCGCTCCAGCAATTCGCAGTCCAAGTCTCGCGGAATGAGGCTCGAACCGCCAGCGCCCGTCCAGGGTGAGAACCAGATACTTCATCTCGGTCCCCACCCTGATTCTGGCGCCCTCTACCATTATATGGGCCCCAGGTGCTGGCCCTCGCCGGGGTCCGTGAAATAACAAGGTCTCGGTCTTCTCGAGGGCCACGCTGAGGCTCAACTTCCTTGTGCGCCTAACCACGAGGATTATGGCCATCGGGGACAGGCGCACCAACTCCCTTCATTCCCGCCCCCCTGGGCTACGACTAGGGTGTCACGCCGCGGAGCACCCAGTCGTAGCCCATGTTCCACAGGAGTGGACCCAAGGCCAACCCCTGTGGAACCTCTCTCCTCGTGACACGCTGACATTCGAAGTCCAGGACACCGCCAAAGCCCTCTCCTCCTGGGAATAAAGATATCTACTAAAACGAAACTTAAGTTAAAACAAATAGCTCTTTGAATATATTTTAGTTTTGAATTGTTCCTTTTTACCGCTTTTTAGTAATGAACAAAGGAAATTGTGAAAACAACCATCCTTAACAATTCTATTTTACAATACACTTATTTGTGGCATCTTAAAATATTACACTACTATATGAAGTCCCTGCTATTGACGAAATTGAATGATTCCAAAATCAATCTTATACCATCTTGCATTCTTTCATAATCCGTATGAACTATAGATTCTAACAAAATGGAGCCACTAAAATATCATAGAAAAAAAAAATTATAAATTTTAGGTAGGTTTTAATTATATTTGTAGGTGGTAGATGAATGGAGAAAATGTCTACAGAAAAGTCCATAATTGTATTTATCTGTAGGTGGTAGAGCCACGCTGAAGCTATTATTGGTTTCAGCATGAATGGGTCGGCTCGCTCGAGGTAGTACCACCCGACCCACAGAAAATCGACGTGAGGTAACAGTGCTTAAATTGTTGCGTTATCAGTGAGAGCACCGGACACCCACCTCCCCGCCCCCTTTCCCCTCCCCCTTCCCCAAAATACAGGCCGGCAACACACTTGCTAGTTGCTTTGGTGTTTGTAGTGTCTATGGATGGCTGTGATCACTTACCTTCGGGTAATCAGGCCTGTTTGTTTGCCCCCTATAATATAAAAAAAAAACAAATGGTGTTTTTCCATATAATCTATAATTCACTGGCATATATTCCAGAAATATTAAAAAGACTGTCTTTCAGTTATTCTCGCCCATATAGTCATTTGTATAATCGTAAAATATTCACTTAACTACAATCGAGAAGCAATTTAGGTCAGCATTCTTCCATTTGTTTTTTTTTTCTCGAACTGATTACGCTTTCGACCTAGTAAGGTCTTAACAGCTTCACCGGACTACTAAGGCGAGCGCTTAAGGCACTCAACCGATTTTATTTTAACAACTAGCTCAAGGATGCACGACACATCTCGGCTTGGGCTGTTGCCTGACTAATGCAATTCGCGACCTCGAGATAACATAAGCTAAGCTACATATCCATACTTATATGAGTTATTGAAATATATATGTGTACCAAGCGTACATACCTCAACAACTCTTATATGTATTTTGTGTCGGATAATTTTTCTAAACTATGTCAGTTTGATAAGGGAAACAAATAAAATTCTTCCACTTTGATGTGTAAACATGTGTGCGTGCACGTGTGTGGAGGTGATATGTGTAATGTTGTTGCAGTAATGTAAGATTTTGTGTCACTGTATCGCGCCAGCAGCGTACTCAAGGACTTCACGCCGAGGGAACGGACCTAGGCTTGAGCCGCTGCCGATGAGGGTCTTCCTTTTGTCGAATGTGCTTGTTATACAATATTTGTGAGCCACCTCCGAATGACTCACAATTATAGCGATGATTTGCTGATTCCGAAGTTGAACTTGAAGAACGTTGAGTTTTCCTCGCAATAAAAGATTTGTTACTAGTAGAGCAGCGAAGGATGTGCTCGCGTATACAGACTTGATCAAAACAGACTATTCACTATCTATTAGTACTAACGATGAATATCTATTGATTACTCTATTACGCGGTTACTATTACTATGACGACTGCTCTCTATGCCGCTCGCGCCTCAATGACCACGTTCCGGGCCTTGCCTTTACGGCACCGGGGTCGCTCGCCCGACGCTGGCGGTGCTCCGCCAATCAGAACACTTAATAGCCACGCGCACAGCGTTAGGATTCGGCTAAACCTACTATACAGGGCGGGGCGGGGGCGCGACGAGTTCCCTTCGCTTGCTCTTTATTTAATAAAATATTTTACAATTATTCTTACAGCTAACATCTTATAATACTTAAAACTATTAGACTATTCTATAATTAATATTACAAGTGTTAGTACTGATTTTAACACTATCTCTATACACTATTTCTGTATAAATCACTATAAAACTACGCACAATTAAGAATAAAACACTATAAATTGTCGCGAACAATATTATTTAAAAAAATATGTAATCCTTTAGCCTTCTTTAAAACCAAATTAAAGCAATATTATCGTAAATCATCTTGAAATTATTTCATTCGTATAACTGATCTCTTTTTTTGTTTGAAGGTATAACAGATAGTAATAATTTTATCTTTCTTTTTAAATTGGGTGTTTTCTTGTCACTATTATTTATTTATAATTATTTAATATTACATTTTAATTACATTTACTTAATATTTAACCCGGATATACCCCGTTTTTGTTTTTGTATCTTGTTTTTATTTACACGTATAACAATGTAAGCTGTGTCTTCATCTAAAGTTTCAGATTAAATCCAGTTTTGTATACTAAACTAGCGGGCCCGGCTGACGTTGTCCCGCCCTGATAACCACCCCGCAATCCCCCCTGTGGGTGGAATTTCGTAAAATCCGTTCTTAGCTGACCTCTACTCGGCGAAAGGAATATTCCTACCATATTTCAAGTCGCTACGCCTTATGGTTCCAGAGATATCGTGATGAGTCAATATATAGGTGGGAATCTCTTATATATATATATATATATATATATATATATATATATAGATAGATAAAATATTATATAGGTAGGTTATTAATACGAACAAAAGCACGGTATAAAAAACTTACCTATAATGCTTGTTAACAATGATAAAATCCATCATAACAATAAATAAACCTAGAACATTCATTTAAAAAAATCTCATCACGAATCAAAAGACGTAGGGTACATTTGAAACTAGTAATAGTAGATTATTTTAAAACTCACCTTTTGTTTGTTCAATCTTGACGATTAATCTGTAAAATCGGCTGCAATTTGTAATTCGATTAAAATGCAATAAATATTTTTTATAAATCGGAATCTATGTATAATAGAACGCAATTTAGATAACCTACAAAACTTGGAACATTAAAAACACACTAACGCAGAATTGCCAACATAAAAATAAAAATTATAACCTCAAAAACGTATACACAGACTGCAGCGTAGTGCAACGGAAAAATTAATGAACAATATAGAAATAATGTTGTCGCATCAGACTTGTGACTGTCAATAACATATTCTTGGCAAGTGGAGCGAATTTCTGCTGCATCAGTAACAAGGTTATTTCAATCGTGCCCCGCGAACAATCAATGAACTCTGTATGTAGGGATGGCATGTACTTTATTGATTGATTTAAACTGGAAACCGGTTCGTTCGTAGGGTTTTAAGTGGCCAGTAATTATTACAAACGCTTTCATTGTTTCTATGCAAGTGAAATTGTACTCTCCAATTGAACTGATAGGAAGCAAGAAGTCCGTTCTTTGCGCAGTTGTTTTCAAAAATCAATTACAGTTTACGTCAAACTTTTCGACAGATCTGAAATAGTTCCATAGAACGCAGATTTAGTTATGCGTATTATATTATATGTATTACATCGAGATAACTGACAATTTTAGATGCCTACAATAATACATTAACTTTGTTATGTATTAAACTCTTAATCGGTACACATATATGTTTCAGGTACACATATATGTTTCTGGTAAACATATATGTTTCAGGTACACATATATGTTTCAAGTACACATATATGTGTCAGGTACACATATATGTTTCAGGTACACATTTATATTTCTGGTACACATATATGTTTCAGGTACACATATATATTTCAGGTACACATACATGTTTCAGGTACACATATATGTGTCAGGTACATATATATGTTTCAGGTACACATATATATTTCAGGTACACATATATGTTTCAGGTACACATATATGTTTCTAGTAAACATATATGTTTCAGGTACACATATATGTGTCAGGTACACATATATGTTTCAGGTACACATATATATTTCAGGTACACATATATATTTCAGGTACACATATATGTTTCAGGTACACATATATGTTTCAGGTACACATATATGTTTCAGGTACACATATATGTTTCAGGTACACATATATGTTTCAGTTACAAATATATGTTTCAGGTACACATATATGTTTCAGGTACACATATATGTTTCTGGTAAACATATATGTTTCAGGTAAACATATATATTTCAGGTACACATATATGTGTCAGGTACACATATATGTTTCAGGTACACATATATATTTCAGGTACACATATATGTTTCAGGTACACATATATGTTTCAGTTACAAATATATGTTTCAGGTACACATATATGTTTCAGGTACACATATATGTTTCTGGTACATATATGTGTTTCAACAACTCATATATGTATAAATAGTTAGCTTAGCTTAGCTCAGATTGGTTGCGAATTACATATATATGTTTCAACAACTCATATATGTATGAATAGTTTATCTTAACTTAGGTTAGCTCAGATAGGTCGCGAATTGACTGCTGGCGAATTATTATTGGCTTTTTGGTTTTCTGCGTCGTTTATGGGTGGTTTTCTGTGGTGTTTTGTTATTATATATTTTGACTTGGCTTGCTCACGGATACGGAACTAGTTTTTACACTCGGATTGGCTTGTTTTTGGATTTTGACGTGGATTTCTTATTTATTGACTTGGCTTTGTTTATCGGACTGTTTTCTTGCTTTGTGTGTTACCTGGCTTGTTGAACGGACTGTTTGTTTTGCCTCTTGGCTTGCTGGTGACCCTGTGGTCTCCAGTAGGCCATGAGTGCCAGGGCAAAGAAGATTACTGCCAAACGGGCGAGCGTGTCGGTCGATTCCGACACGGAGGTGGAGGAGCGTGTCGCCCCCAAAGGGAGCAAATTCCAGCGGGGGACTGCGAGGCGTATCAGCCGTAACGTCGGCGGGGGTCGTGGCATCCTGGGCGAGGCTGACGGCTCATTTGACCGGGCCTTGGCCGGGAGTTTGAGCGGGGCCGAGTCGGAGGCCTCGGCTACGGGCTCGATTGTTGCCTCGGCTGCTGAGTCCAAGGCCGGCTCCAAGGCCGGGTCAGCGGCAAATTCGGAGGTGGAGCCCATCGACGTGGAGGACCTCGATGTCTTCACGTTGAGGGCTCTGGCGGGGGCGCAGGTAACGGCTATCTTCGAGACTGTGAAGAAGTCACGTAACCTGCAGGGCCCCTGTATAAAGGCGCTAAAGGGGGCAGCTAGGACTCTTAAGGAGGTGGTAGAGGCGCTCGCTGACCGCACGGAGTCGGCGGAGGTTAAGAAGCTCCAGAGGGAGACAAAGAACCTCCGCCGCCAGGTCGAGGATCTCAAAGTGGAGATCCTGGCCTGGAAGCAGGAAGCAAGCGCCAAGAAGCAGATGCCTCCGCCTCCAGCACCTGCTATGGCGCCGTCGGAGCACCAGTGGGAGGAGGTGCTCGCTGGGGCCGTGTCGCGCCTCGAGCGGTCTCTCCAGGTGTCGTTCGACAATATGCTGAACGCACGCCTGGAGAGTCTGGAGAGTCGCCTCCCTCCGGAGGTGCCCGTCCGCCCTCCCTTGGCGGCTGATAGGAGGAAGGGTGGAGCGGGGGCTCCACCTGCAAGACCGGCAGTGCCCCAGAGGCCGGCACTGGTGCCGCTCCAGGCCCCGATCGCCCCTCTGGGGATGAACTGGGCCGAACTGCCGGCCCCTGCGGCGGCGGCTACCGGCTCCAGTTGGGCCGTCGTAGCGGGCCGAAAAAAGAAGGCCACCAAAGCCCCGGTGGCGCCTAAAGCCACAGCCCCGACGGCTCCAGTGGCCCCACCAAAACCAGCGGGGCCGAAGCTGCCGTCCGTCCCCCAGTCGGCTGCGGTCATCCTGACTCTGCAGGATACCGCAGCCGATAAAGGTGTCGGCTATAGGGAGGTCCTAACAAAGGCGCGGGAAGCCGTGACTCTGCCGGACATAGGCGTTGGGGAGGTCCGGGTCCGGCAGACGGCCACGGGAGCACGTAAAATTGAGCTCCCGGGGCAGACGAAGGAAAAGGCCGCCGAACTGGCCCGGGAGCTGAAGGTTGCATTGGCTGGAGTCGCCACGGTCGTCATTCCGACCAAAAAGGCGGACATCCGGATCGTCGGGCTGGACGATTCGGTGTCCGCCGACGAGATCGAGACGGTCGTGGCGGCGAAGGCCGGTTGCAGGGCGGCCGACCTAAAGGTCGGAGAAATAAAGAGAAATTGGGGGGGCCTCGGCGCGGTCCACATCACGCTCCCCGCGGCGGCGGCCAGGGAGCTTGTTGAGGCCGGCAAGCTCCTGATAGGGTGGAGCGTCGTCCGCGTCCACCTGCTGGACGAGAAGCCCATGCGTTGCTTTAAATGCATGGGCTTGGGGCACACCCGCCCCATGTGCCCCTCCTCGTCCAACAGGGGGGACGGATGTTACCGCTGCGGTGCGGCGGGCCACAAAACGGCCCAATGTAAGGCGGAGGTGGCCCGCTGCGCCGTATGCGCGGACGCGGGGAGGCCCTCGGGGCATGTGATGGGGAGCCGAAGTTGCAGGCCCCCCACCACCAAGGGTAGGGACCTCCCCGCAGCGGGATCAGGTCCGAGGGTTGTAGCCGCCAGGCAGGAGGAAGTTGCAATGGACCAATAATGGATTGGTCCATATGCAATTTCCTCCAGGCGAACCTCAACCACTCCGCCGCTGCACAGGATCTCCTCGTGCAGTCAGTGGCGGAGTGGGGTATCGGGCTCGCGGTCGCCACGGAGCCCTACTTCGTTCCCTCCCAGCCGCAGTGGGCTGGGGACCGGAACGGCTCCGTGGCGATCGTGGCGGGTCGAGGTTCGTCCCTGGCGGCAAGAGAAAGAGGGGCCGGGTTCGTGACGGCCGTCTGGGGAGAGTACGCCATTGTGGGGGCGTACTTCTCCCCTAACAAGCCCCTGCGGGAGTTCGAGGCATACCTCGTGGGTAGGGAGGTCGCCTACGTAGACGGCGACGGGCGTATGGTCCGGCGGGCCACAAGGCGGGGGGTTCCACAGGGGTCGGCCTTGGGGCCGCTCCTGTGGAACATGGGCTACGACTGGGTGCTCCGCGGCGTGCTCCCATATGGGGCACGCCTCATATGTTACGCGGATGACACCCTAGTCGTAGCCCGGGGGGGGGGAGTGGAGGGAGGTGGAGCGCCTGGCCACGATGGCCACAACCCTCGTGGTCAGGCGCATCAGGAGGTTGGGCCTCAGGGTGGCCCTAGAAAAGACCGAGGCCCTACTCTTTCATGGGCCTCGGCGGGGGCCACCACCTGGGGCCCATATAGTGGTGGAGGGCGCTCGGATCAGGGTGGGGACCCAGATGAAATATCTGGGCCTCACCCTGGACGGGCGCTGGCGGTTCGAGCCCCACTTTGCGGGGCTCGGACCGCGAATTGCTGGGGCGGCGGCGGCACTCGGCCGGTTACTCCCCAACATAGGGGGGCCGGGCGCCGGGTGCCGCCGACTCTACATGGGAGTCGTGCGGGCGATGGCCGCCTACGGGGCACCGGTCTGGGCCGATGCCCTCGGTGCCGCCAACGTGCGCGCGCTTCGCAATGCGCAACGCACGGTGGCACTGAGGGCGATCCGGGCGTACCGGACGGTGTCCTCAGCGGCGGCCTTCACGCTCGCCGGCTCCCTACCCTGGGAGCTGGAGGCAGGAGTTCTCGCCGCCGTGTACGAATTCACGGCGGCGAGGAAACGAAGGGGGGAGCCTCCGGCTCCCAGGGAGGTAGAGGCGGAAAGACGGCGTCTACGAACAGACGCCGTCGAAAGGTGGCAGCAGGACCTGGCGGACGAGCGGTTCGGGCGGTTTACCGTAGACGCCGTCCGCCCGGTCCTGCGGGAGTGGATTTCAAGGGAGTGGGGCTCCCTGACGTTTCGACTGGTGCAGGTACTCACCGGACACGGTTGTTTCGGGTGGTACCTGCACCGGATCGCACGCAGGGAGCCGACCGCCGCCTGTCACGAGTGCGGCGCTGTCGAAGATACCGCGCAGCACACTCTGTCTGAGTGTGCTGCGTGGGGGGAGCAGCGCTGCATTCTGGCGGCGGCGGTAGGACCGGACTTATCGCTGCCGAGCGTGGTCTCGGCCATGCTCGGCAGCGAACAGGCGTGGCGAGCGATGTCCTCCTTCTGCGAGGACGTCATCTCGCAGAAGGAGGCGGCGGAGAGGGCCCGCGAGGCAGACCCACTAAGTGGCCGTCTCCGCCAACGGAGGATTGGCAGGAGGAGGCGGCGCTTTGCCCAACTCCTCCTGCCACCGTAGCCGGACCTGAGGGGGTGGGCCGGGGGGCCCATCTCCTCATTGCACAGGTCCGGCGGACGAGGGGGGCAGCCGGCGTGTACCCGGTCTGTCCCTCTATAGGTAGGAGCCCGGCGGTCACCTTCCGCCGGGCGGACCGTGGGGGCGGCTCTACAAGGTTGATTAGCTTGAACGATCCCTTGCCGCCCCCACACAACGGTCTGTCGGTACACCGTGGGGTTTTAGTCCGTGCGAGTCGGACATAACCCACTCTCTCCCCCGGGAGGGTGGGTATCCATAAGGGATTTCCCCACGTTTAAAA
>AP028435.1:2319242-2492465 GCA_036509395.1 Antheraea yamamai | reverse complement strand
TAAAGTTGTTTTTACAAGGACGTAAGCGACGCGAGACTATTTGAAATGACTGCATAATCCAAAACTATGCACTCATTTTTGTGTGCCGGCTGTGAGACGGTTCGTAGTCCGGTGAAGCAGTTAAGACCTTGCTAGGTCAATAGCGTAGTCAGTTCGAAAAAAAGGCTGTGAGACGTTAAGTGTGTACCTTGGGTTTTTGTATATCAATGCCGTAAATCGAATAATTTTACGAAAATTCAGTTTCACTTGCATCACTGTTTCATAAAAACACATTTTTTTTCGTTTCACTTTTTAGATACTTGGTCCTTAGTTTAAAAAAAAACATCATGATAGCTTCATGTAAGTTATTATGATTTTAAAAACTACGATTTAACATTACACTTTAACATAACACACACGATACTTAACATTGCTTGCTGATGTATGTTTTCTAACGTATCTTCTTCTATTATCGTCTTATCTATACTAATATTATAAAGAGGTAAAGTTTGTGACGTTGTGACGTTGTAAGGGGTAATCTCAGGAACTACGGGTCCGATTTGAATAATTCTTTCAGTGTTATATAGCTCATTCATCGAGAATGGTTATAGGCTATATATCATCATGCTAAGGCCAATAGGAGCGGAGCACAGATGAAAAATGTTTCAAAATCGAGATGTTTTTTTTTTGAGAGCTTCTGCTGTGTGTCAGCGTTAGCCCAGAGTAGTAGCTATTACTACGCGGACGAAGTCGCGGGCAGGGGTTATAATCTATATACTAATATTATAAAGAGGTAAAGTTTGTGAGTTTGTGACATTGTAGGGGGTAATCTCAGGAATATCTGGGGAGTCGGAGAAAAATGGTCGAACGAAAATGTTTCTTACGAACGCTGCCTTAATTATGTGATATATATGATTGAGTTCTAGAGAAAAGTTGTAGCTTGATAATGCCTATTACCGCCCAACGAACCAACGAAGTGGACACGGGTCGGCTAGTAATGTTATAAAGCACTGTAAGTGTAGATAACTCGTTGATGCTCGGATTTCTTCAAACTTACTTCACATTTATTGTAATATTTTGGCCCAGTACATATCCTTATAAACTACAGCCTATATTTTTCTTATGTATAAGATACATTCCTATAAAACTATATCAAAAATTCACCGAGCAGTTTCTGCATAATTTCTGCATCATTAGGAAACACATAATACAAACAATATAACAGTATGTCACTCACCTGCCAACGTTTAAATGTTCAGCAAGTTTAATGCAGCGTTGTTCGTAGAATGTTTTGTTCGACCACACTGTAACTTTTATATCACGATAAATACTTGTCCGTAAATGACAGATTTATTTAAAACACAAATAAAATGCGATTTCGCAATAATTTTACCGATTGAATTGACGAGTCTTTTACTTTTTTAGGTTAAGTACACCTTTTATTCTATGTTCTTCCCGATACTTGTCGACCGACAATAAAAAAATGCAACTGTATTTCAGATCCATTTGGATACTGTATAATAAGCGAATAAAAAAAATGCTGAGGTTGAAAGCATATAGGCGCGTCAGCTTGTTGATGATTACGCAAAGAATAATGATAAAACAGCAGTAGATGCTACATTTTTTGTGAATTCGTACATAAAATAATCACTAATTTTATCACTTCCCAAGAAAAAACTGATTTTTGTGAACCGACCACTTCTTTTAAATAAAAACAAAAAATATGTAAATTTAGTTAAGTGTATTTAATTTTTTTTCTTTTCTTACATCATAAGCTAACTATGTACATACAAAAAGCAACCTTGCCTAACAGCGACCCATATTATAGTCATATTTATACTACTCAATGATCCCTGATATAATAGATAGGAGGATTATTCGGCAACGTGTTTAACAGGTAAAATATATAATATCAAACTGATTTATCCTACTTAGTCTGCATTTGTATATTTATAAACTAGCTTTTTCACGCAGCTTTGCTTGCATTAATATAAATTTAATCTATCCCAGGATAGCATGTTATAGTGATGTATACTTTTACTAACACATTCAGTAGTTTTTTGTGTGAAAAAGTAACAAATATCATTCCATTCTAACAACCTTTCTCATTCGTATTATTAACTAGCTGTGCCCGCGAGTTTGTCCGCGTGGAACCTTACGTAATAAACGGTGACTAATAAAGACATGTGAATGTATTAAGTCCATTAAATTATCTACTTTTCTTTCGGACTTACGTCGCGTCGTCATTAAAATGGCAATAACTTTTGATAAAGTAAACCGATTTTAATAAAACAAACACTAAAAAATTACTCGAAATATGCTTTATGATTTTCTTGAATAGTTTTTAACATGAACATACTACTTTAGCAGTGATGTGTGTCCAAACAAACAGATAGACCGACAGACATTTCTAAAAATGATAGAAATGATTTTATTACTTTTTCCTAGACACCTGCAATTTTTTTTTACAAAAATGTAAAAGTACAGAGATATTTACAGTGTTATTATATGTATAGATATAATAAGCTTACCTAACACTTTGGAGTGGCGTATAAATAAATGTAACTCAATATATAGATTCAATATTTTTACATGTTACAAGTGAGGTTACATAGCGACATAAATACACTGAGATAAAACACAATTGTTTGAACAAATATTTACCTAGGATAAACATACATTTCATACTAATTTATTCATAACTAAACAATACTGAAACTTTGTTAAGAGACTAACTATGTTGTAAGTTTATTAAAATGCACAGTGGTGAACTATCAAAATAAACATTATTAACTCTTTGGCCGCCGATTTCGATTTGCCATTGTATTTTTTTTATTTATCTGTGTGTCTGTCCGTTTGTACCTAGATTTGAATATAGCGTACGATTGTAATGTAATTTATATATAGGGAATTATATGCCTTATACCTATGACTTATAAAGAAAAGACTACGACTCGTCTAAGATATTCGGTGGTAGAGCCACGATAAAGCTATTACTGGTTTCAGCATGAATGGGTCAGCTCGCCCAGTGTAGTACCACCCTCTCACAGAAAACCGACGTGAAATAACAGTGCTTGCATTGTTGCGTTTCGTTCGGTCAGTGACAGCGCCGGAGACCCATCTCCCCTCCCCTTTCCCCCTCCCCCTCCCTCCAAACTCAGGCTGGCAACGCACTTGCAACTCTCCTGGTATTGCTAATGTCTATGGACGGTGGTGATCACTTAACATCAAGTGACCCACCTGTTCGTTTGCCTCCTATAATATATTTAAAAAACAGTTATGGAAAAAAAACTATATTAATTTTTTTTATTAATAATACTAAAGCTTGTTAATAGCTACTAAACAAAACAACAAAAGAAAATCGGTTAACAAAGGACGAGAAAAATATATCGAAACGTTTTGTCTTCGCATACGGGAAGATAAAACTTTGTATCTCTTTCTAAACGCATTACGCTTACGACGGTGTGTGAAACTTGATGTGGAGGAGAAGAGCAGAAACATAAAATGTATTCGAAATATATAACATAAATAAATAAAATAAAATAAATATATTATTTACGTTCATGCTGAATTTCAAACACGTAAAAATCAAACGCATATTAGTCCGCGGTCAAATAGTCGCTTTTATTAGAGATTATCACTAAAGCAATTATATAAATAACTGATAACAAAAAAAAAACCTTGACAAATTATATATCAGAACCTTCCTCATGAGTCATTTTATCTACTGGTCAAAACCGCATGAAAATCCGTTCAGTAGTTTTTGAGTTTATCGCGAACAGACAAAAAGACAGACGCGACAGAGGACAGCCGACCCGTGCCCACTTCGTTGGGCGGTAATAGGCATTATCAAGCCACAACTTTTCTCTAGAACTCAATCATATATATCTCATAATTAAGGCAGCGTTCGTAAGAAACGTTTTCGTTCGACCATTTTTCTCCGACTCCCCAGATATTACCCCGTACAACCTCACAAACTTTACCTCTTTATAATATTAGTATAGATTATTGATAATATAATTAGTTAATAGCTTCTGCCCGCGACTTCGCACGCGTGGAATAGTTATTTTGGGCTAAGACGCAACGGAAGCTCTCAAATGGAAAAAATACCCCGATTTTAAAACATTTTTCATTGTTGCTCCGCTTCTATTGCCCTTAGCGTGATGATATATAGCTTATGACACTTACAAATAACGTGGCTTTCTACTGGTAAAAGAATTTTCAAAATCGGTTTTGTAGTTCCTGAGATTACCCCCTACAACCTCACAAACTCACAAACTTTACTTCTTTATAATATTAGTATATAGATTATAGCCCCTGCCAGCGACTTCGTCCGCGTAGTAATAGTTACTACTCTGGGCTAACGCTGACACACAGCAGAAGCTCTCAAAAAAAAACATCTCAATTTTGAAACATTTTTCATCTGTGCTCCGCTCCTATTGGCCTTAGCGTGATGATATATAGCCTATAACCATTGTCGATGAATGAGCTATATAACACTGAAAGAATTATTCTATTCGGACCGGTAGTTCTTGAGATTACCCCTTACAACGCCACAACGTCACAAACTCACAAACTTTACCTCTTTATAATATCATTATTATTAAGTATTAAGTATGGATAGTGATTTCGTTGTAAATTTCACAGGTTTTTAAAGACTTTTTCTAAATATAGACTATACTAGCCGTACCCGCGACTCCGTCCGCGTAAAACCTAATGAAAAAATAGTGACTAATAAGTCATCATAATGTATTAGGTCCATTTAATTGTCTACGTTACTCTCGTAGTTACGCCGCGTCGTCATCAAAATTATAATAACTTTTGATGGAGTGGACCGATTTTAATGAAACAAAAACTAAGTTACTCTCGAAGATACGCTTTATGATTTTTTATGAGGTTTTATTGTAAACTCAGTACTTTCGCAGTGATGCGTGTTCATACAAACAGACAGACAGACAGAGAGACAGACATTTCTAAAAATGGTTGAAATTAATTCTATTACTTATTTCTAGACACCTGCAACAACCTTTTTTCACGAAAATCGAAAAAGTACAGACATTTTAGTTTTACATTCTTATTATATGTATATACTAGCAGGCCCGGCAGACGTCGTCCCGCCCTGATTATAAAAAAATCCTTGACAAATTATATACCAAAACGTTCCTCATGAATACTTTATCCACTGGTGAAAACCGCTTGAAAATCCGTTCAGTAGTTTTTCAGTTTATCGCGAACAGACAGACAGACAGACGCGGTAAGGGACTTTGTTTTATACTATGTAATGATATCAAGTAGTAACGATATAACATAGGTAATTTAAAATCTTTAAAAGGGTTATAAGCAATGACGAATTACCATTCGAAATAATGGAAGACAAACCACAAATAATTAATAATGTATACATGTAATGTATACATACTTGAACGAGATGACCATTGATTAGTGTTAACCTAGCATCAACAGCATTCATTTGCTATTAGTTTTAGGTGAGAGTTTGCCTAACATCGGCGACACTCGCACAATATGAGTTTTTGATTCCTTTTGTAATTTTTTTTTTTTAATAAATCAAATTAAAGTAATTTGTTTCTTTTTTAACCTTCGGCTCTCACTTTCGTAATGCGTGGAATAATAAAAACATGAGAGCAAGTAAACAATACACGCTTAAAAATCCCAAATATAGACATAATTATTATATTCGTTCCTAAAAAAATATGTCGCAGTATAACACTCGCAACAAAGTCCCCCATACCTGTGATCCCTAGCATAGTGTTTATAACCTTGTCTAAACTAATAGATTCAAATCGCTTGAAATTGACCTTATTATTATGTCGATGTGTGTCCCTACTTCGACCCACGTGTAGGTAAGGCGATCTGAGATCGATCAATCGATTGTTTGACGTAGAAAAATAGATTACTTTAATCCATATTAAACATCGAATCGATCCAGTGAATCAATCTGTGACACTATAAAATCGTGATTCGATTTTTTTCTATTTACATAAAAATAAAACCATAAAACAATTTATATTTTTTTTTAGGTAAAAGGTCATAAAAAAATATTAAGATATCGATTTTTGGATAATCGATCCTCTAAACCACGATCTTTTCATGAATCGATGAAGTTTTTTTTTAACCGTTATGAACATGTTATAGTGTTACATTTTACAGTATTAATTCTTATCTAATTAAGTATGTTAATTATTTCTTATAGATCAAAAATTCTATTTAGTGCATATAATTTCAATGAATATGTTACAAGATATAGCGTATTAAATGTACCTTCTGTAACAGAAAAACCAAGTGTTTTTACACGCATTAGAAGTGAAACTTAATGTTCTGAGTTTAACAGGATGAGACGAAGATGCTGTGGAAGTGGTAAACATTAGTTTTCCCGCATTATTTTGTACATTATCCCGCCCTGATAATATAAAAAGACCTGATAAATTATATACCTAAACCTTCCTCATAAGTCACTTTATCTACTGATGGAAACCGCATGAAAATCCGTTCAGTAGTAGTTGTTTATCGCGAACAGACAGACAGACAGACAGACGTGGCAGAGGACTTTGTTTTATAATATGTAGCGATTAACAATGTTAATAATACACAACACAGAATTTTATTTAAAAGTGTGAGATAGTCACTACTCCCCGTCTCTTTGCATATATTTCGAGTACATTAAAAATATAGTATACAGCATGGAATCTAGTTTCCATGGTATGCAGAGCCCGTGTATGTGGCCGTATACGATAGTAGAGTAGTGGGGACGCAGACCGCTACGAACCATCGCGTAAAAAGGAGACTTACGATAAGGAACCTATATAGAAACGCATTCTATCTCATTCTCTTACAGTCTAAAACCTACATATACATTTACAGCTATCTCTTTCTTGTTACACATTTTCATTTCACAAAACCCAAAAGCAGTTTCACCTCAAAAATGTTTTATGGGACGTGATAAATATTCTTAATAAGTTACATATAATAATATGTTAATAAAAACACAAGAATTACTCATAAAAGCGACAACAGTTATCATGATGACACAGGAAACTGCGAATGATATGGATTTCAATTACATACGTGACTTTATAGCGATTCAATAATAATTTACAATTGTACCATCAATTGTATAGACTTCATACTTTACTTTTCCAATTATTAGTCTTTAGACTTGGCAAAATTGGTGTAACATTTGACTGTGGAATCATTAAAGCAGTATTTATGTTCTATTCTATTCGGTTCTTAAACTGTTGTCGACTGGCCTGCAATTGTTTTTGATGTTGGTTAAAAATAGCTATGGATTGCAACGACTATTGGAAACTACACTGGGTGGATTTGAGGAGTTAGTTGAGTTCACATAAATGTATCTTTAAGGTCTTTTTGAAGTGATTATGGCTCAGTGCTAAGCGTATTCAGATATCGTCGATCCACGTAGGATTCGAATCCATCCCTTGCCTTGATGAAACCTAAGTTAGGGTTTTTGTAAGCTCACTTGGCTAAATACTAGCCCCCAAGCTTAAAATCTGTGGCTTAGCAACTATATCGTAGGTGTACTCCAGTAGCTGTGCTTCAGAGCCAATTTAGGTTTTTTTTTTTATCGTAGCTCAGCAAAGTGACTGTACTGTGCCTGATGGTGAGCACAGTATAATCCAAAAACAACGGCGACTACCGAGAGACACGCTATCCCTCATACCTCACCGGTCGCCGCTGTCATGCCGGCTTGCATAAATGTCTCTTCACGTTACGCTTGAAGGACCCCATATTATAGGAAGGAGGGAACACACTGGCCGGGGGATTGTTCTATAGCTTCACGGTACGGCAGAGATAAGAAGTTGCGACCTTTTTAATTCGTGCCCAGATAGGATTTACTGTAAAACTATGGCTCCGAAGCCCAGCGCGCGTGATTCGGGTATGAAAAGGAGACGAAGGGATTAAAATAAATAGCTCTTAGGTTCAGCGTATTTACCATCTTAGAGAACATCTATATCATGAGCTGTTATGGTCAAACACAAATACCAATAAAGTATAAAAAAATGTAACCTTTTTGGGCAATTGCAGCTATATGCTGATGTTAGGCCGCTAGTGAATATAACGGAATAGCCATATATAATAAACCAAACTGTATATTCTACGGTATGGTTTTTTTCTTAATTTTCAACATATACTGCAAACCAGCGACACTCAAAGTGTGTTATTAGAAGCCAAAACACCGCGCCGTCGACACATTGCCAATTTAAAAAGTAGTTGATAAAAGAATTACACAGATACAGAATAGCACAGTACACAGAACAGTACAGTTATAGGTATGTAGGTAGGTAGATAGCTGCTTATATATAGATAATAGTTTCAGGTTCAGGTTTCTTCACAATGGTTTCCTTCACCTTCAGCCGATAGTGTTACCGATATAAATTAGTAAATGTACGCGAATCCACAAAAAATCGTTGATACAAGGCGGTGTTCGAACCTAAGAACATCAGATTGCTATTAAGCCTCCCAACCGTCATGATTTACAACTGTCCATATACAATTTACAAGGTGGTAGAGCCACGTTGTAGCTATTACTAGTTTTAGCATGAATGGGTCGGCTCGCCCGGGGTAGTACCACCCTCTCACAGAACACTGACGTGAAGTAACAGTGCTTGCATTGTTGCGTTTCGTTCGGTCAGTGAGAGCGCCGGAGGCCTACCTCCTTCCCCCCTTTTCCTTCCCCTTTCTCCTTTCCCTACCCATCCCCCATACACAGGTTGGCAACGCACTTGCGACTCCCCTAATATTGCTAGTGTCTATGGACGGTGGTGATCACTTAACATCAGGTGACCCATATGTTCATTTGCCTGTTTTTGACATAAAAAAAACTCACGTTACACACTGAAAAAAAATTAGAAAAAAATCAAAATTCTGTTAATCTGAACGCCTTGAAAAATAATATAGTAACGTTAATAAAGGGTTTAGTAACCGAAAAACTTTGAGAACCACAGATATAAATCCAACTATCTAACCAACTAGAAACAAGTATTGGGGTTCGAATTAAAACTTATTTGAAATCGAGTGTCGACGACTATGAGCTTCATTTGTCATTTAAAATTAGGCAGACTATAAGCCCTTTCGTAATTTTGTTGACGTTAAAAACAATCTCTATCAAACATTGCATTTCCATAAGCTTCATCGCTTAACAACAAGCGATGTACTGGTAGAACGTTAACTTAAAAAAAGGATGATATGTCATAAGTCGTGATACTCATACAAAGATCATTGTATGGTGCCAATTAATAGTCAATGAATCACCGTAAATAGCTTACACCGCTATTAAATTGACGTATTTAAGCATTACGTAATGAGATAAGGTATATTGCACATTTTTGTTTTATTTTAATTTGTGATTATCTTTAATTTCAGACAAATGCAATATCTACTTACAATTTATGAGTGAGAGGTTGGCAAGTATTCAATTATTAGATATTATTTTTTAATTCACCTACATTTTTATACTTAATACTTAATTTTAGAACTATTGAATATTATATAACCAAAACAAAACAATTAAACGATGGTCTTGTAAGCTAACACGTATGTAAAAACAGCTTTATGTAGGTAGAAATACATTGCAAGCGATCGGATGCGCTTAAAAGGACTGTCGCGTAAATCATTACAGTTCAAGTTCGTTTGTTGTTAGTTATTCATTGTTTTAAAATTAATTTCTACTTATCACATAGGCAAAGATAGTTTCAGTACATCGACGGACACACAACTGTGTACACATATTTAGTTTAGTTCATTTCTTATATTAATCGCAGATAGCACCAAAAAGTTTCGTCAGTGTAATGTCATTCTATTAAGTTTGTTTTATTTGGCTTGTGTGAAATTAAAAAGTTTCCAGAACAATAATACTTATGGCCAGTACTAAAATAGTGATATATTATATTTAAGAACAAAATGTATAGGTTATTTGTGTGTTTCTTGTGCGTATCATATCACGGTTTGGTTCACGGAAGTGATATTTATCACGAAAATTCAAAGACCATTTTCCAGCCAGAAAGTTTTTACGAGAATGCCTATTTCGGTTACACGGTAGTTCTTTATCGTTACGGGTGAGTTTTTGGTTTATTTATAAGTGATAAGGGAAAAAAAATGCGTGATTTTTTTTCTTATACACTTGATAAACCGTGTAAAGTTTTTGTTTTTAATTCATGACCTTGTGTTATTTTTACTTACAATGTGTGATATATTTTTTATCTGCAGACTCGTATACGGTCAATTAATTTCAAATTACGCATAGCTTGTATTACATTGTAATGGATTGGTTTTTTTGGTGGGATCTTAGTCTTTATATTGTGGCTTTTATATTTTATTCATAATCTTCTCTTCTTCGACTCTATATTTTGTAATATTTGTGGTGTTTTATGTAATATAGTTTGGTTATTGTGCCCAAGTGAAGTGGATGGAAAATAATACCGCGGAATATGAATTCTGAGATGCCACAAAAACTCAATGGAAAGTTCTAACAAGAGGGCTACCATTGAAATTATCTCAAAACATTATTACATACTACGATACTATTACCTTCTTGACAATGGCAGTAATAATCTAAAATATTGGTAGCAACATATTAAAATAAAAATTCTTCTAATAGAATGGCACATTTTCATTATGCTTATAGATTATCCTTATTATCCTTTGAACGTCATCTTTCCCTAATGTTAAAAGGTCACAGGGTACTAAGTTATACGTATAGTTGATGATAGAATTTCACCCTGAAGTATTAGGTAGCGAGGTGGACAATAGAACAGGTTTTATCACCATGCTATGGCTTCATCGTAATCTTTTCATTGTTGGATTCGAATCTACGTTGTTCAATGCGGTGTCAAACACGCTACCGCATAGCCATCATTGGGTGTATGTCATATATAAAGGGCATTGCCCGTTCAGATATGATATATATTTCAGTCGATCAAACCATTCAAAAGTTTGGGTTGTAAGTTACTAGACTTTTAGGGTTGCAGAAAGGTCGCCAGTATAAATCGTCCCCTACAGAGCTAACTGCTGGGAATTCGAATCTCACGCAGTACAATTATAAGTTTTATTTACAAACTAGCTTCTGCTCGCCACTTCGTCCACGTGGAATAGTTTGAGAACTAACACGCAGCGAAAGGAAAAAAAACCTCAATTTTCCGATTCCCTGGTCGACTATCTCCAGACCGCCGTCAGAGAGACCTCGAAAGAGGTACAAGCGGCGAATGATCGCCGTTTTATACTCCCTGACGACGTGAGAGCGTTGATTACGGAAAAGAACGCCGCGACTCGAGCTCACGACGCTTACCCGTCTACAGAAAATCGCGACCGTTTACGCTTGTTACGTAAAATAGTCAAATCTCGTATCTCTGAAATTCGGGGCGACAGGTGGGACAGACTTCTGGAGGATCTCCGGCCGTCCCACCTGTCGTACTGGAAACTCTCGCGAACTTTAAAGTCGGATCTCACTACTCCGATGCCTCCTCTCGATAGAGGTTCCGGATTGCCTCCTGCGTTCGATAGCATAGATAAAGCGGAATGTCTTGCCGCGAGTTTAGAAACACAGTGTTCACCGAACACTGATAACACTGACCCTATCCATATTGGGTCGATCGAATTGTCGGTAGAGCATGCACTAGCGTCCCCTCCCGTGGATACCCTAACCTCAATAACTTTCGATGAAGTTTCGACCGCCATCCAGCGTCTCAAGCTTAGGAAGTCCCCAGGTCCCGATGGGATCAGGAACGAGGTACTGAGACTCCTTCCCGGTCACGTCATAGCTCTATTGGTCTGCATCTTCAATGCGGCCATGTCCCAGGGCCACTTTCCAGCCGCCTGGAAGAAGGCCGTAGTGATAGGCATACACAAGCCCGGCAAAAAAGCTACGCTTCCCGATAGCTATCGCCCGATTAGCCTGTTAGATACATTAGGTAAATTATACGAGCGGCTCCTTCTGAACCGTCTCCAGGTCTCGATTACAGATTTAAAATTAATACCACCTGAGCAGTTCGGATTTCGTGCCGAACACTCTTGCACGAATCAAGTACACCGCCTCACGGAGTACATTTTCTCTAATTTTAATGCCGACCCGAAACGTAAACCGAAACGCACAATTGCAGTCTTTTTCGATGTCGCCAAAGCCTTCGATAAGGTCTGGCACGGAGGGCTCATCCATAAATTATATAAATCTCACGTACCCGATAAGTTAATTCATATTATCCACGATTATCTCACTGATAGGACTTTCCGCTTTAGAGTGGATGGGGAACTATCCCTGCCCCACCCGATACGCTCAGGTGTGCCACAAGGCTCCATACTCGCGCCCTCGCTCTTCAATCTGTTCATCAGTGACCTACCTCGGTCTAAACGGGTCGAGGTAGGTTGCTATGCTGACGATACAGTTATTTACACTTCCAGCTTGCGGTCGGATTTTCTTAGGAAGCGCATCGAAAAGGCCGTTTGCACACTCGGTGAATGGTTTCGTCGATGGCGCATAGAAGTTAATCCTGATAAGAGCGCCGCGATACTCTTCGATGCTTTACGACGTAGTAATAACCTCGAGCCCATCAGGCTATACGGAACCGATATACCTTGGGCCGACGAGGTCAAATATCTCGGTGTTACATTAGATAAACATTTAAATTTCGAGTCACATATAGATAGAGTGCGAAACAAAGCCGCTATGGTCTTGGGTCGCCTCCATCCGTTGCTTTGTCATAGGAGTAAGATGTCCCTCAGACACAAGCTCACTTTGTATAAGACGTGTATCCGTCCCGTGATGACATATAGCAGTCCCGTTTTTGCGCATATGTCGAAAGATAATTTTCATAAGTTGCAGGTTCTTCAAAACCGCGTTTTACGTAAAGTAACCGGTGCTTCGTGGTACGTCCGGAGAGTTGATCTACATAGGGACCTAGAGATGCCTTCTATCTGGGCATACGTAAAATCACTTACGATTAGTTATTTTGAAAAAGCCGCGAATCATCCCAGTCCGTTAGTGGTATCCGCCACAAAATACGAACCCGTACCAAACGCTGCGCGCTGTAAAAGACGTCCGCGACATATTTTTACCGACCCTCCCGATGAAATAACGGCAGTGAACGATCAGTACCAGCCTGTCTCTCCAAACAGAGCGTGCTCACGCCCACGCCCGCGTAACCACAGATCACGCCGCCGTAGTCTGGGGGTAAATTTCGCTCCCGCACACCAGACTAGGCCCCCCTCGGCAGCGGCTCAAGCCTAGGTCCGATCCCTCGGCGTGGAGCCCTTGAGTACGCTGCTCGCGCGATACAGTGACACAAAATTTTACATCACTGCGACAACATTACACATATCACCTCCACGCACGTGCACGCATACACGCTTACACATGCAAGTGGAAGGGTTTTATTTTTTTTTTTTCCCTTATCAAACTGAAATAGTTTAGAATATTATCCGATACGAAATATATATAAGAGTTGTTGAGGTATGTATGCTTGGTACACATATATGTTTCAACAACTCATATATGTATGAATAGTTAGCTTAGCTTAGGTTAGCTCAGATAGGTCGCGAATTGCATGTATCAGGCAACAGCCAAAGCCGAGGTGTGCCGCGCATCCTTGAGCTAGTTGTCAAAATAAAATCGGCTGAGTGCCTTAAGCGCTCGCCTTAGTAGTCCGGTGAAGCTGTTAAGACCTTGCTTGGTCAATAGCGTAGTCAGTTCGAAAAAAAAAAAAAAAAACCTCAATTTTGAAACATTCTTCATTGGTGCGCCGCTCCTATTGGTATTAGCGATATGTCTTAGATAGTATGTAGCCTACAGCTTTCCTATTTATTGATATATTATTTTCCTTCCTATCTATCTAGCACTCAAAGAATTTTTGAAATCGGACCAGTAGTTCCTGTAATTAGAGCGTTCAACCAAACAAACAAACCCTCCGGCTTTATAATAAGTATAGATGATTCATTTGAGTGTACTTTGTGCCCTTTCATTGTATATTTGCAAAGTCCTTCGCAATACAGGACATGATACGTAATGCTAACATGTCTTGATTGCTTCACGTATTTAGGAGTTAAAATTAAGCGACATAATTATTTTGTATTGGCCGCGTATCCCGATAAAATTCCCCATAGGAGGAAACAAGTCAGGAATTATCCTAATTACAATATTATTTACGCGTCTAAATATCTTAATGTTTTTGAAAATAATTTTTAGTTGAATGTCTCGTCTTCAAATGATATATGTATGCTACGAATTGTCTCTGAGTCAATGTTAAGAAATTTATTGTGTAGATATTTGAAATTGGTAACAGTTGTCACAGTTTGGAAGTAAGATATATACGGTGATATATATGAATTATACAATTTGCCAAAACGGACGAAGAAATAATAAATCTAAATTTTTTTAAGTCTTATTTTTGGCAACCAATCTTTTAGATTATTACTATCGAGTAGGTAATATCATATTATTATACTAATATTAATGTAAATATTACAATTTTCTTGTAATAATTTCATTTTTCTAACTTGCCATTGAGTTTTTGTGACATCTCAGAATCCATGCCCTGTAGTATAATTTTTTATCCACTTCACTTACCACTTATCAATATAACATAATATACACTACATAACAAACAAAAATCCCGCCAAAAACTCCAAATATATAAGTATAGTATTGTACACCAAATATGATTCTCTGCGCTAAATAGAATGTATTACGAATGCTAATAAAATAAAACAATAGGTTATGTGCGAATCGAATTCGTTCCATTTCGCCAAACGATGTGTTCGTCTTACTTACTCGTAGTTCGTTTCATTCGGTTCGGGACCCTAAGCGTAAATATGGAGTATACCAAGAATTCTGTGAGTAATATAGGTTTAAATAAAACCAAGCGAATTTTAAAGTCTACATTTTAACATAATAGGTACATATGATACATATGTACATATTGGTTATATGTGTCATTCAGCAAACCGCACGTATTACTCATAATTCGCGGACGCTGTGAACCCGGCATGTAGTAGATAATAACTGGAACTGTATTCAGTTAAAAATACAGTTAAATAATAAATTAAATTGAAGTCGTATCAACAGGTTAAGTCCGGAAAATCGTTAGTACATACTGAGAATATTTATATTTACTACACCTACAATAAGAAAATTAGACTACTTTTTTTCTGTGGTACCGTGTGTAAGCAATACATAATTCCGCCGATGTCATGTAGATACAGAGTGTGCGCTGTCTGTGGCAGATAGTGTCATACATGAAGGAGACCGATAAAAAAATGTAATTCGAAAACGAAGATAATTAACTTGTGTTCAGACCGAGTTATCGTATGTTTCTCACAAATATACATATAGGCAAACAATTTTCTCTTTACAATAAAGTGAAATAGCGCCTAAACGTTAATCTGCCAATTCTGTCAATATTTTTGAAGATCTCTTCTGCCTCATTCATTTTTTTATATGGAGATTTTTTAATCCCTCGTCTAATTTTCTAAGACCCAGATCTTAAAATGACGGAACGTGTTCTTAAATATCTGGCCAATTTTTAAAAATTATAATTTTACATTACATAATTTGTTATTGTTGAAGTTTTTCAAATCTATAATATATGTATATATATATATATATATATATATATATATATATAACCAATAGCCTACCTCGATAAATGAGCTATCTAACACTGAAAGAATTTCAGAAATTCAAATCGGACTAGTAGTTCCTACGATTAATCTGTTTAAGCAAACAAAGCAAACAAACAGCTTTATAATATAATATTATATATATAATATTATAATGAAGTGAAGTGAAGAATGTTTCAAAATCGGGGTTAACATACGTATTATTTAAAAAAATTAAATTTAAATTAAAGTCGCGAGAAGTTAGCGTCAGCCCAAAGTAACTGTTCCACGCGGGCGAAGTCGCGGGCAGAAGCCAGTTTTGTAGTAAATCAGGTATTTTTTTAAAACTTATGCTGGCAACAGTTTCCACGCTGCTCATAACGTCTACATTCCTTAGTACGGAGCTTAAACCCTTATGGTATTATTACAAAAAAGTTAAATACGTATTGAATACTTGTTTTAAAAAGGTTTCGAATTAAATGCACCGCGGTCGCTGAATGATCGACATCTTGCTCTTTTGTCTCGCTTTGGTTACGTTAGGTTAGACTTGCGAAAAAGGATAACGCGAACTTGCCTCGGTCGAGCGCGGTGCATTTAATTCGAAACATTTTTTAACCAACTATTTAACTCTTTTGTAATAACACCGTTATAGTTTTGGATAGTTCACTGTTACTAAAGGTTTTGCAAACATTTTCTTTCATACAAACCATGTCATGTGCACATACAGTAAAAAAAAAGTTAAATAGGTGCACTAGTATTCTAAAGTGATTGGCTGACATACATTCGCCAATTATTATTTTATTTATACATAAACTAATAAAGTTCTTAAGTATTCTTTAAATGAAGGAGGCAACTTTGCTCACAATGCTTATATACATACCAGGGGGCTCGGCGGACGTTCTAGCTAAACACTCAGAAAAAAATTCATTAAAATCTATCCAGAAGTTTAGGAGGAGTTCAGTCACATACACTCGCATAGAGGAATCATTACATATTATAAAGCAGAGTCCTCTGCCACGTCTATCTGTCTGTCTGTTCACGATAAACTAAAAAACTACTGAACGGATTTTCTTGCAGTTTTCACAAGAAAGGTTTAGGTATGTAGTTTGTCTAGGGTTTTTTTATTATCAGGGCGGGACAACGTCCGCCGGTACCGCTAGTTATATATATAAAGATTAACGCTTGGATTGTCATGATGGATAATTAGTAACAGTATTAATACTGTTACTTTCTCTATTTAGTTCATCGTGTCATACACTGTTTCTAGGTTGAGGGTTTCTGCTTAAGTTCAAGAGAGTTTGCAAAGTCCATGGGGGACTATAGAGGAACAAAAATTAAGAGGGATTTATGAAAGAAAAAAATGTGTCTTGATTTTTTACTTTTATATAAAAGAATGCAAATTCCAAAAAATAAATAGCTGATACGTGCTGATTCCCAAACAAGATACGCATCATCTGAATTCTAGAATATATGTAGCTAAGATAGTTTATTCTGAAATATGTAGATATGTCTGTAAAAGTCTTCTATTCAAATCGATTCAGCAGTTTCGGAGATTACTGCAGACAATAGACAGTTGAATTCATGTATATATATATCTGCATTAAATATATTTAATTTGCACTCGTCTGCTGCTAATTTCATTACAATTTAATTTACTGTCCCTTAAAGTATATATTGGCATCTTTAATTATATTTCCATTTTCCTGTAAAATATTTACTAAAGAAACATAAAACAATGGGCATTGTTGTTTATGATTATCAATTTGAGTCTAATTTTAGGTTTATTGTTATTTAATTAATTTAAAATTTTATATGACATTGTTGTTTACACGACAAATGAATCAGAAACTGCAATCGCTCTCTTCATTTGTAGGTTAGATCATGACAGTTTATTGGTTACAAGTGTTGTAAGAGCTAGTAAACTAAAATACAGTAAGCTTCATAAGGAAGTTATTATATTTGAGTCTTATTAAGAAATCTTTTTTTTCCTCCATGGGGAAATCTCTAACGGATATCCATCTCGCTGGGCAGCAGAGGATGGATATGCCCGAGTTGCACGGACTAAAACCCCATGGTACCTTCTTACACCTTTTGACCGGAGGAGCAGGGACTGTCTGATCGACACTACGTCTGCTCCTCCGACAAGTGTTGTCCCTTCCTAAGAGCCCCAACCGCGGCCTGAGGGGTCAAGATGGTAGACCCCTCAAGGGGGGGTGGGTGTTACCTCCCTGACGAACTGTGGGAGACGCATTAGGGTGCACCTCCACCACATGGGCCTATGCAGTTTAACTGCCCGGGGTGACGCACATGCCTTGGTATGACATGACATGCTGGAATACATCTGACGACAAATTTTCAGCTAGAGATTATTGGCTATAAAGGAGAGCTTAGGAGAAGCACTACTACAGTGTTATGTTTCATCACGACATTTTCATTCAACGAAAAGCTCCATCCAGCTCATTCACAAGGTATTGACGTCAATCGATGCGATATCCTAAGACGCTAACCACTGATCCATAATAACTTTTTACTTGATAAGAAGTGTCTTTGAGAAATTACTATTGCTTACATAATTCTAAATATATCTTACTTTAGATCTTTAAACCTATTGGTAATATTTCTTACAATTTTAGGTCTTAAGAATTAAAATAACATTAATATTCTACGTAAATCAATAAGAGCTATTTATCTGTGAAGCAAATATCATGAGAAGCACTTAGCATAACGATAGGAGATTGTCCAAAATATATTTCCCTAACGACTTTATGTAAAAGTGCTTCCTTCATATAACTAATAATAGTAGCCCATTTATTTACATTGTAGGCAATATCATTGCTCTTTATTGTAAGCAGTGAATTAAGTTCAGAAGTAGCAAAACCTGTAGCAAGATGTAAAGATCTCACGATAGTACCAATCATTTCTTATTTTTTTTCAATTTTGTTGTATTCGCACAAATATATTCGGAATTATAATGGGAGAGACAGGTGGTCGCAATCTGATTCAAGTCACTATAGTTTTCTTGGATGCGTTACATGAACATCTATGATAAAATAATACGTCTATGATAAAACCTCTTCGGGAAAATCATGAAGCATATCTTCGAGTAACATTTAGTTTATGTTTCATTAAAATCGGTTCGGTCTATATCTATATCAAAAGTTATTTTACTTTTAATGATGACGCGACTTAAGTACGCGAGAAAGGTAGACAAGTAAATAGACTGTGTGGAATGGTGACTTTATTAGTCGCTGTTTCTTACATATGGTTTCACGTGGACGAAGTCGCGGGCACAACTATTATACAATAAGGTCACAAAGAGTCGTCAGTCGTGATTTAGGTGCAAGTCAGAGAGTCTTGGTAATTTCAAAGTCCGCTAAATGTCTTGAAATTAATGATAGCTATCGTTAGGCCAGATAAATGAATACTACGGTGAAATAATTAGGTAATTACATATAAAACATCTGACTCCTAATTGTCGCGCTCCAAACTAACTCTCATTGCTTGGCGAATATTAAAATGTAACCGAAATTTATTGTTTTCCAGCTTTCTTGTCGGTGCGCCTAAAGCGAGAAGCAAAGACAATCCATCGATATCACCTGGTAATGTCTTCAACTGCTCGTTTACAGACTTGGATAAGCCCAACAAGACGTGTTTACCCATGGGCTCCAACGACCCTGGTCAGTTTCAACATGTACATCTTGCAAACGAATAAAATTAAATAATTGATTTTTTTTGTTTATCAGCTCAAATTTCCGTAATGGCTGAACTAGCGTTAACGAAACTTTTTACTGACAGACAGAAGACTTTTCAGAATATTATCTAAGTTACATATCATTACGCTTTTTTATGTAAGCTAGCAGAAATCATACGTAATAAAGTAATTTATTATATAGATTCATATAGATTAATATAAATGTTAAAATGAAATATTAATTTCGCATGTAGAATTATTATATCGACTGAACTGTCGTGTAGGAAAAATTGTGTGTCATTCTTTTTCAAGTGGTCTGTGTGCATAGAATGCCTTAATGGTACAAAGCATAAATGGTGCCTTAACGCTACAAAACAAGAAGACCACTTTTATGAGAACGCGGGCATCATCTAGTAATAAAATAAAATATCTGTACTGAAAATAACTTCAGAATACATTGAACCGTCTTTATTTATGATATATTTACAATTTTATTTAGTTAAAGCCTCTCATCAGTGATACGGTACTTTGATCAGAATTATAAGAAACGCTTTTGTTTTAAGGATAATTGCAAGATTATCATAGATCACTAATAACTTCAACTAACTTAACCTCTCGGCTATTTTTTTAAGAGCCAAAACACAATATAGCGGATCGTATAATTTTTTTTTAATTTTACGTCATTGAAAATTTTCAATTTCATAGCTTAGTAAATAAAGGCACGTACAAATAAAAAATAATTTAAAAACACATTTTACATAAAGATTATGATTTTAGAATAAATAATTTGTTATTTTTTGAAGTATTGTAATAAATCTGTTTTTTTAAGCTTATACTGCTAACAGTCTGTTGATCTGTGCCTCATGAGGTCTACATTCGTTTGTATGGAATTTAAACCTTTACGGTGTTATTAGAAAAAAGTTAAATACATATCAAATACTTGCTTTAAAAAGGTTTCGAGTTAAATGTACCGCGCTCGCCCGAGGCCAGTTCACGTTGTCCTTTTTACGCAAGTCTAACCTAACGTAACCAAAGCGAGATAAAAGAGCAAGATGGCGAACATTCAGCGACCGCGGTGCATTTAATTCGAAACCTTTTTAAAGCAAGTATTCAATACGTATTTCACTTTTTTATAATAACACCGTTATGGTTTTAAGCAGTCCAGGGGTTAAGAAAGTTAGTTAACTCGAAACATGAGAAACACTAACTCAATTTCAAATTCGTATTGGTACTAGATAATATTCCCAGTAGCAATTAAGATAATGTTACTAGGAATGGTAAACAGTTTGAAAGTTGTTATCATAAATTTGAGATACGGTAGTTTCATCTCGATCTTCAATATGTCTGAATATAATAATGAGGATAGAAGCTCAGTGATCGAGAAAACCCTGATATATAAACGTCATGTATGACTGTAATTGTAATTACATTGTAGTTATATTGTAATTACATTGTAATTACATTGTAATTGTAATTACATTGTAATTGTAATTACATTGTAATTGTAATTACATTGTAATTGTAATTATATTGTAATTGTAATTACATTGTAATTTTCTCATAGAATAGTAATATGTAATTTTAGTTTTATTTATTTTATACTTTAGCGTTTGACCACAAATGACGATGATAAACACTAAACCTGAGTTTTTGGCGGGATTTTAGTCTGCCATGTAGTGGATTTTATATTTTATTCATAATCTTGGTGGTGTTTTATGTAATATAGTTTGTTTAGTGTGCATAAGTGAAGTGAATGGAAAATAATACCACGGACCATGAATTCTGAGATGCTACAAAATTTCCCTCGAAAGTTGTAACAAGGGAGCCACCATCTTGTTGGAACAATTAACATTGACATTGAAATTATCGCACTGCACTAACTTGTAATAATATTAACTACTCGACAATAGCAGTAATAATCTAAAAGATTGAACGCTAAAACTAGAAAGGGACTAGCTATCAATTGCAGCTGTCGAAACACACCTATAGGTTCTTGGCAACAGATTTTTAGCTTGAGGGTAGTAGCTAACCAGGCGGGCTTAGAAAAATTCCTACCACTAAGCTTTTTGTCTTAATATAATTAATATGTTGGTGTATTAAATATACCAAACAAATACTCTTTAGACAGGTTTTGTTGGATTCTGACTACATGTTAATTTGTTTATGCTAAAATATTACTTCAGCAAAATGTTAGTTGTTTTAGTAAAATCTTTAATACAATTCTTGATATCAACACGAAAAGCAATGATTTTGTTTATTATAATTATGGAAAGCGTTGGTTAAATATGATAGAAGGCCCCGTGATTTTAAGATGGTGTCTAGGTCAGTTATTTTACTAATTTTTTTTTCAGATTACGTGAGAAATAACCTTCGATTAGTTTTAAATAATGAATTCATTAAAGACGACATGTGGTTTGGGGCATCCATAGCACCTATATCTGATGGAAAAGTATTGGTAAGTTGTCTTCTGTATTTAATTTAGAGAGACCTTTCAAATATTTTGCTGTGAAATCGATTTATTTATAATTTGATATTGTTTCGCAAACGCAGTAGTGATTTAGTGTGAACTTCTATGGGTCATTGTTTAAGAAAAGCTGCAGTAGATATGCTCTGCTAATGTCTTCATATTATCAAGACGATGGCACTGTAACACTGAAAAATGAAATACTATAAATAACATGCACATCTTCCAAACCCTATGCTGATATTAAAACAATTTATTCTACAAGTACAGTACTCTCTGTAGGTGGTAGAGCCACGCTGAAGCTATTACTGGTTTCAGCATGAATAGGTCGGCTCGGCCGGGCTAGTACCACTCTCTCACAGAAAACAGTCCTTGCATTGTTGCGTTTCGTTCGATCAATGAGAGCGCTGGAGGCCCAGTTTTCCTCTCTCCCTCTCCCTCTCCTCCTCCTTCCCCCACCCCAAACACAGAGTGGTAACGCACATGCGACTCCCCTGTTGGTGCTGGTGTCTATGGACGGTGATGATTACTTAACATCAGGTAACCCACCTGTTCGTTTGCCTCCTATTATATAAAAACAATTTGGCTTTTGATTCCACACGTTAGGAAAAAGATCGAGATAGTTTGCTAAGTTCCGTTTTGTTTAGTGGTCTATCAGTCATTACGCTGTATGACAGAGAGAGAACGCTTAACAAAACCGAAGCAAATTGATCTTAACTGGACTTCACACTCCTCTCGCTACAGAATTCACCCTAAAGCTTCAAATACATATTTGCTTACGATAAACATGTTCTTGCTTGTAGTAGCTTTATCAATAAATGAGCCAGGTGGTAATAGTAAATAAAAAAATTGGTTACACGAAAAAAATGTTTGATGGGTGTTATTATTTCAAATGTAATTAAGAATACACTGTTCTTTGAGGATTACTTACTGGTCGATAATCTCGATGGTAAAAACGCAGGAAGCCAATTGAGGAGAGAAATCCTTAATAATTTTTGACTACTTAAAATTATCATATAACTAACTTAGTTTTCTAATTTGGAATATTAACTAGTAAATATTTAAAATTCATTACAGCTTTGCGCACCGCGTTGGGCACTACTTTACAAGGACTCGCATCTTTTGGCGATGGGAGGTTGTTATCTGCGAAAAAAGAACAGAGATTCCATAGCATATCCATTAAGGGATCCAAGTACGTATAGTTGATATTATTTATTATAATAGGGCATAAATGTAATTAGACACTATATGTACCTATAAATAATAGTATAACAGAAAAAGTGATATAAATATATTAACTCTGTCAGCATATGCGATGGCTGCATCGTATAGAATATATTTTTTTATTTGCTCGGACTATAATATCATTATTTCAATATACTTAGCATATTAATTCTGATCGCAAATTTGCAAAATGTGTGCGTACCTTGTTTAATAATTTTTGGTCAATCGAACTAGTGATAAAGTACCACTACTATGCAAAAGTTTTTCTAGGGGCAAGGCATGAATTGACTCACCACACCAACTTATGGCTTATTGGCGATTTAAAACACCCAGAAGCCTATAGAGCCATCTGTTACTCACTATATTATTGTACTACATAGAACATTTTTCAACACTGTTAGTTATAGGTTAGTTAAGAGAATGTTAACTTACGATGTTTTCCTTCATCGCCAGACGTTCTTCTTATTAAATCGAAATTAGTAATCGTATAGGAATTCTCAGAAATTCTTGAATAAATACCGACGGTTTTACTTAAGGATTTCGAATCAATATTCCACCAATCTAACTGTTCGGCCACCATGATTTCATAATGATAACGATCCATTAATAACCGCTGTCTTTACTCCTTGTCTTGAAGAAGAAAACGCAATAAATTACTAAAACATGACTTGGGGTAAAATTCTTATGTTTACCTTTAAATAATCAATAATATCGAAAGTATTCGCATTAGACACTTAATCGTAGACAGAATTTGTAGCATCTCTGGTTCTCTGGTTATCAGTGTTCCGTCCCGCTAATATCTGACCCACATAATAAAATGTCCTAATTTTAGTTCACAGCTTTACTGTGTCACTTTGTCAATAGTGCGTTACGCATTATTGTGAAATTAAAACTATATTAGGTATAGCATATCAGTAATCTATAGGAGACTACTTATAACTTTTGGGTACCGCATTGAAATTTGTATTTTAAAAAATTAATGAAAGTATATTAAATGTGATGTCTCCGAACCATATTTCTAGAAATGAAAACATATGTACAAAAGCTGGTCTAAAATAGCTTGCCAACAACACAATTTGGTTAGGATATCTGAATTGTATGAGTGCTGAAAGTATTGTAAAATATGTATAAAAATGTAAATTTATATAGAAGTAGAAAATATAGCAGACTGAACTTAGCTCATAAAAATTTAATAGAAAAAATACTGACGATAAAACAAGTGAAAAGCGATAGGAATCAGAATGCGTGAAAAGATTGATGACTTTGATCAAGGAAAAGGATAACTGATCCTTTGTCTTTTATATCTACTACAGTGAGATAGATAGATAGAAGTTATTTTACGATAAGGACGCGCTCTCAAAAAAGGTCCATTTTCACTGTTTTTCAGTAAGAATTACAGCAAAGCTATTGAACTTTGGTAAACATAATGACTAACTACAGATACATTGAACTTTTAACAATGATGTATAGATGATTGTTTTTTTAAATTAATAGGTTTCTATTTAAAAAAATCAATTCTTTGTAGTCTCACGGCGCAAAACAGCCTGCTTTTCGGTATGAAAATCTCAGTAAATTTACATTTTTCTTAATAAAAAACTACCTGCTTATGCTACATATAATCAAGTTTCAATAACATGATATAACATCCAAGTTATCTATACTACATCTACGAAAAAATATATTTCGTTGTAAAATAAAATTTCACGGTTTTATGTCAATTACGTAGACCTTAATTCCTACGGAATAAGGTCCAATTTATTTCTTTATACAGATTCAATTTAAACAAAAGTATGGATAAAGGATTCACGTCGCGCCTGACCGCGCTCAGGCGCCGTAACGAGTGGATGTCTACGTCACTTTGCATTCGATTAGAAAAAAAAAACATCGCTGTAGAAATACGTGTACACTTCACAAAATGTTTTAATAATTTCAAAGAACTACCCAATTTTTTATAATGGTTTATATTTCTAGTAATAAGAGACGCCGTAATTAGGTTGAAACAAAAATTCTAAGTTTGGTTTTTATTAAGTTAGTTCTTTTTACGTTTTAACTGTAGATGGATTTCAGGTACTGTTATGGAACTCCTTGACGGTTAGAAATAAATATATCGTGTTTGTACTCGTTTTATTACCAGTAACAAGGGCTTATCACAGGACTTAACAAAGTGAGCTGATGGTGGTCTCCATCGATTGTTATCGAACTCCTTGACGGGTAGAAATAGATATGTCGTATTCGCATTCTCTTTATTATAATTTATTATCTATTCATAATATTTATACATATAATAAAAAAATTGCGTCTTTATGTAAACTATATCCTCTATATGTATACATATAATAAAAATGAAGAGTTTGTATGTAATACCAAAATATATATTTTTTTACTGATTGTGTATGAAAGTATACACGCTTCTGATAACAAAAATGCAGTGAAAAATGCGTTCTCAGCGTTTCTAGCGATTATCAGTACTGAAATTATGTTATCGTGATACAGCTACTCACTTGGTCTATGAGAAATGATACTCTCATCTGATACGACAAGACTCAACCTCTGAGCGCAAACTTTATGTTTCTAGCTATTATCAATATTAAAATTCTTTTATCACGAAATAGCTCTCACGTGGTCCTTAAGATATGAAACATTTTGCTGACACTATGACACTAAGCCTTTGAGTACAAACTCAATGTTTCTAACTATTATCTATACTAAGATTTAGTTAACATAAGTACTGTCTTCACCAATGTTTAAAAAATTGAAACCTTGCTCCTACAATGGGAGACTAAACATCTAAGCACAAACTTGATGTTTCTAGCTATTATCTAGGCTATGATCCAGTTACCACAATACTACTACTTTTTGTAGGTGGGAGAGCCACGCTGAAGCTATTACTAGTTTCAGCATGAATGGGTCGGTTCGCTCGGGGTAGTACCACCCTCTCACAGAAAACCGACGTGAAGTAACAGTGCTTGCATTTTTGCGTTTCGTTCGGTCAGTGAGAGCGCCGGAGGAAGAGACTCCCTTCCTCTTCCTCCTCTCATTTCCCCCTTCCCTCCCCCGCCTCCCCCAACACAGGCTGGCAACGCACTTGCTACTCCCCTGGTGTTGCAAGTGTCTATGGACGGTGGTGATCACTTAATATCAGCTGACCCACCTGTACGTTGACTTCGTATGATATAAAAAAAAATTCTACTTCTTATGAGAATGTTGAGATATGATATCTTGATCGGGCACTAAGGGGCTAAATATTTGAGCACAGATTCGATGTTACTATCTATTACGTATACATATATAGGTTTAGTTATACTTTTCTTGACGTAGTATGACCTTGAGAAACTATAATTTATTTTAGTACTATAGCATCAAATATAACAAAAAGTAGAACATCAATATTGTAATATTTTTTATAAAAGTATCAAAATCGTTTCAAGTGCGCTATAATTCCACAACTTATCAGTTGTCGTGTCTGTGTGCGTAAGCTATGCGCGTCTAGTAGGACTCGATGTCAAAATTGAATAACGAAAAATTAAGAACGCGTCGTTAATGTTATATCTTTAGACCATTGTATCCATATGTTACCACATTGTTGGGGTTTAGTATATTTTGTACCTTTATATGATCTCATTTCCCTTGGTTTCCTTGTACCTGATAGTAATCACAAAGTACGACATAAATAATAACAATAATCGGGGAATTTAAAATATATCGTTCGTCGTCACTGTCAGACAGATCTGCAAGCTTCTCAGCAGTTGGATATACAATGGCAGATACTGAAATATGACAAATTAAGAAAGACTTAATGGGTTGGGTATCAGTGCAAATGGTTACATACATGCGGGTACAGGCCAACCCACTGGATTTAGCCAACCGGCAATTGATGTCTGTGTTTCTTATATATATGTACAAATAAATAATTATATGTTTTGTAGCACGATTAATTTACACGACGGACAAAAGGAGGAAAGAATATGGAGAACCCGGATCTCGCATTCATTACTACGCTTATGGACAAGCAGGATTTTCTATAAAAGTTACAACCAATAATACCTTTATTATCGGAGCACCTGGTCTTCTGCAGTGGACAGGTTTGCGCTTGTATTATTACCAGTCTCCTTCATGATCTAAAATATGTAGTATTTGTTTATCAAAATTAATTATTGTTGATAGTTTTTTGGATGATAATTTATTATACTTTTTTACGTTATTATAATTTATTATACGTACAAATATTTAAAAAATATTGCCTATTATCCAATCCTTGTAATAAAATTTAATAGTATAGAATTATAAGCACGAAAGTTACTGTGTAAAGATGTATAATAACTTGTCCACGTTTTGTTTGTGTTGATATGACTTAGATCAAAGAGCAAAAAATAATGCGGTGTCGTACCCTCTAAGTATATGTTGGGTTTATGTCTCTAAAAAAGTTTATATTATTTTGTAGGTTCAAATATTTAAAAGCGATATTTTGAATTAATAGAATATGTAAAAAAGCTGTAGTTATAGTGAATAAAAAATTGAAATGGCCTAAATAAGATTGTTTCGATTAGATCCAAAAACAAAATTGTATAACGTTCTCATTCTTTAATGATCAGGTGGAATCGTGAACTTCAATTTCAATCCAGATGAAGGCAGCTCATTAGTCAGTAAGCTACCTATTACCAACCCATATTTCACCAACGACCTGGGACCTGATGATTATTTTGGTAATTTGCAATTTATAATAAAATTTACTTTTGTAAGATTTTATGCCTTCAAACTTAATTTTACTAAACAGTCGAGATAAACTATTATATATTCTAATGTATATTTAATAAACAAAATCTATTATTCAGCTAAGTTTTTGCTTATAAACCACAAGCTAATGTAATTACGAGTTTGATTTTGAACACTAAATATAGTTTACTAGCGGGCCCGACAGACGTTGTCCCGCTCTAATTATAAAAAAAATCCCTAACAAATTATATACCAAAACGTTCCTCATGAATCACTTTATCGACTGGTGAAAACCGCTTGAAAATCCGTTCAGTAGTTTTTGAGTTTATCGCGAACAGACAGACAGACAGACGTGGTAGGGACTTTGTTTTATACTATATAATTAGTACCATGTTTATTTATCTTAAATGTAAAATAGTAAACTCAGTTTAGAAAAAGTACCAGAGATATAGAATTAAGAACACATCGAAAAACTAATTTGCTAAAATGTTACTAAAATAACTTAAAGACATTTGTTGATTTAGAGACGCAGAACGTACGAATTATGAAAGGAGAAAATAGGGTTTACTACGTGAATTTAAGTCTTAATTGGGACAAACTGAAACTGAACAAACACAATTAAATGGAAGATATACAAGAGGGTAAAGAAATGCGTAGTTCTCTCCTTAGTACCTATTACAGCATAAATATGGAATTTATTAATAGATAGTTTTAAATCATTAAATAGAATCTACTAACTTATTTTTGGCTCGATGAGAACTGTATTATAACAGCTTTTCAGTTATAATATCATCGATTATCAATAATATTGTTATTAGATTAATTCCGAAGCCGTAGATTCAATACACTCAACATCTGATATAAAAATAATGGTGTAGCTGCCGCAATACACCTACAGGTGCTTCGTAAATTTCTTGCTTGTAAATTGCTAGTGTCTTTTATCTTTATTGTCAGGGTATAGTGTTGAAGCAGGAACTTTTCAAAAACATGGACAAGTGCTATATGTGGCTGGAGCACCGCGCTCCCAGAACGGATATGGCCAGGTATTCATTTCTATTGTTTGATAATATTTGCGCTTCTAGACTATGATATCTTTTACCTTGGCATATCTTACATTATCCAAGCAAAAATTATAACAATTTGATAGTTTACATTTTATAGCAGTGGTTTTTCTAATTTGAATGTTTCTATTCTTTATAGTATTTCTAAAAGTAATATTTGGCTGGTCGTGTTTATCACAGAATTCTAGCAGAACTGACATGGGGCTGTTCCAACAGGCTGTGTAGTTTTTTTTAGTTTCCCAATTTGTCATTTTTTTAGAATTAGTTATTTTAGTTGTACGTAGATATAATTAACGATGGGACTGACATAACAGAAGTGATACAAATCCCTACGTAAAATAAAGGAAAAAAATTTCGCTGTCTAATGGCCAGCAGCTAATCACTTAGAGATTCGTTGATGGATCGTTTGACTGCATCTAAGATAATAATGTGCATAAAGACTTAAAATAACAATATTAATATTCACACCAGGTTTTCATCTTCAAACCAACACGGAGGGAACAAGAACCTTTTAACATTCAAGCTAAAGTCAAAGGATCACAATTGGGAGCATATTTCGGGGCTAGCCTTTGCTGTATAGATATAGATAATGATGGAAGAGATGATCTTTTAGTTGGAGCTCCGACTTATATAAATATTAACACAGATCTGCCATATGACCAGGGAGCTGTTTTTGTTTATATGTCAAAAGAGAAGGTTAGATATTTTTTATCGTTTATAAGAAGTTGTAGTCGGAGTTTTTGGCAGGATAATAGTCTGTTTGGTAGTGTTTTTATTTTTATTTATAATGTTGGGGTTATTTGATCCTATATTTTCTAATATTTTTTTACGTAATATAGTTCAGTTGTTATACATAAGTGAACGGGGACATAAATTTTAAGTTGTTGCAAAGCCATCACGAAAAGTTCTAATAAGGGATCATCATTTAGTGTTTAGTGTGTTTTATGTCTTCTCGTGTTCATGATGTGTGAGTGTAGGGTGGAGAAAATAATACTCCAAAATATACACTAATAATCAAGATTTATTACTTTGGAAAAGTAGATGTGGGTTAGCGACGGAGGCTCTACAACCACTGACTCGAGTGGGGGCTGTGGCTAACTACGTAGTACTTTTCAATACAAAAAACGTTGTCAGCATTACCACTACAATCATCTTGTTGGAATACTGAAATCTTCATAAGACACTTGTAGTAGACCATCTTAATAATGGAAATAAAAACAATCTTCATTAACAGTATTGTTTGCCAAAGAAGACGAAATTATAGTTTTATAACTACGATACAAAATTAGTAATACAGCTCGTTAAATAATTTATTCATCATAATTCTAGTTTTCATTGCTCTATTCTGTTCTGATTGGATTTGAAATTCCAAACAACATAATGTAATAGAGCTAATCGTCATTTTGCTGTTCATGTTTTTAATGTTAATTAAAGATTTTTGTAGATGGTAGAGCTACGCTGAAGCTATTAATGGTTTCAGCATAAATGGGTCGGCTCAACCGGGGTAGTACCACCTTCTCACAGAAAACCGACGTGAAATAACAGTGCTTGCATTGTTGCGTTTCGTTCGGTCAGTGAGAGCACCGGAGGTCCCACCTCCCCTCCCCTTCTCCCTTTCCTAACTCCCCCTCTCCCTAAGACAGGTTGGCAACGCACTTGCGACTCCCCTGGTGTTGCAAGTGTCTATGGACGGTGGTGATCACTTAACATCAGGTGACCCACCTGTCCGTTTGCCTCCTATGATTTAAAAAAAAATATTTAAAATATTGTAAAATGCACATCACTACAGTTTGCCTGATAAAAAATACTGATTTACAACTCTTAATTAAATTAGATAGAAAAGTCTTTATTTTGCGATATCCGTACATTAATAGTGGTTATAATTTCAGGATGAAGGATTTATTTTAAAAGAATCTGGTTTCGTATCGGGGTCTGGAAAAAGTGGAGCGAAATTCGGAACTGCAATCGCTGAACTTGGCGATGTAGACGGAGATGGATATAAAGGTTAGTTTTTGTAATATCAATCGAAAATTGTGTGTTATTATAATATTGTAATGTTGTGACAAGTTGTGTCAAGGTTCATTTACTTTACGAGTTAGTTAAAATTAGAAATTAATTATATTCTTATTATGAATCGTAATTTTGTCTGCCCGTTAGTGTACTTATAACTCTAAAATCATTTCAAGCGATTTTAATTTGTTTTTTTATATATTCTGGTTTTATTATGTGCTTTGTTACATTAAATAATATAGAACAAGTCAACTTAAAATTCATATCAATATATTCTACTTCAATATATATTCAATGGAATATTTCATTTGTATATCATTTTCTCATCATAATTTAATTTACTATTTTTTTTTATATTCTTTATGAAAATCAACTTGACAATAAGTTTGTAGGTCAGATGATCAGAGCCAAAGGCATTGCTAGTGATAATGATAAAAGGGTAAACAAAAATATAAAGGAAAATTTCTTTTCAGATGTAGCCATTGGTGCACCATGGGAGAACGATGGTTCTGGAGTTGTTTATATTTATAGAGGCAGTATTAATGGTCTCCTAAAAAATCACGTGCAAAGAATTATTGGTCAAGAAAGCAAAGGTTTCGGTATATCTATATCTAAAGGATACGATGTTGACCATAATAACTGCAATGGTAAGGCAATTTTGTTATCTTCAGTTTCTAATTTTAGCTTACAAAAGTAATCGGTTGTAGTGCTATTTGTTTATATAACTAGATTCGGTAAATACTAATTTCTCTTATATTTGATTATTCTATCGAATAGTTGTTATACCTTGCAACTTAATTATCGTGTATATACCAACATTATTATAGACTAGCCGTACCCGCAGCTCCGCACGCATTTTTTTAAATCGTATTAAAGAATTATAAAATTGTGAGACTACGTACAATTATAGAAATGTTCTTTAAAGACAATTGTAAGTACGACGCGCACGCCAGTAAAAGTAACATGTAACGTGTACATTAGATATATAAATACTAACAGCGAGCCAAATGAGGTTTGTCATCAGCAACATATTTGGAACCTTAACCCGCCATATAACTAACTCGTGCTCCCTTACACTGTATAAGGAACTAATGAAACAATAACTTAAAATATTATTATAAAGATTCACATTTACATTACATTTAATATAGATTGCCATTATTATAATTAAGATTTTGTGACTATACAAAAAATAAACGCTTGTCAGTTCCGCAAGAAATTGTATTATGGAACCCTTTACGTAATACATTTATAATTTAAGATCTTATTAGGAAGACCTCTATGTCATTAAAGTTATTAATAATTATAATGTCGAATTGTAAACAATAAGCTGATAATTATTTCTCTTATTAAAAATAAAGAATGAGTTGAAATCTTGCTAAATTTCATGCAGACAAAGTCACGGTTAACAGCTAGTCTAAATTAAAATAAACTAAATCACTTTTTATACGGTCCGCTATCTGTCAGTAAAAGTCCTGTGAAAATCGGTTTAACCGTTTTGGAGAAAGCACTGTGGGCGAAACCAATGTTAATAGTTAGTATAAACGAAAATTGTTTGAATTACTTTTAATAAGGTCAGATATCTGTCAATGAAAGTTTCGTGAAGACCGGTCTAACCGTTTTGGAAATAGCACTACGGGCGAAGCCACGGTTAACAGCTAGTATAAACTAAAATTGCTTAAATGACTTTTTATAGGGTCAACTATCTGCCAGTGAAAGTTTCGTGAAGATCGGTCTAACCGTTTTGGAGATAGTACTGCGGGCGAAGCCACGGTTAATAGCTAGTCAAATTAAAATAGACTAAATTTCTTGCTATTATGTCTGCTATTTGCTAGTGAAAGTTCCGTGAAAATCGGTACGATCGTTTTGGAGATAGCATTGCAGACAAAGCCGCGGTTAATAGCTAGTTTAATTTAAAGTAGCTTAAGTAACCCGCTGTAATTTCAGCTATCTGCCAGTGAAATTCCCGTCAAAATCGGTTCGGCCGTTTCGGAGATTACACGGAACAAACAGACAGACAGACAGACCGACAAAAATTTTAAAAATTGCATTTTTGTTATCAGTAGCGTGTATACTTTCGTACCCTATCAGTAAAAAAAAATATTTTGATATTACATACAGACACTTCATTTTTATTATATGTATAAAAGATAAATTTGCCCTATCTCTGGGGAACAGTTTTTTTCTGTAAATGAAAAGTATCCACCCCAAAGGCGGCTTTTTCCGTACCCCTGACAACGTGTATACATAATTCCATAATGGCGTTTTTGGTGGGCTCTTGGAATCTCATGTAGAGGGTTTTATATTTCATTCATAATCTTATGCTATTTGGATCTATATTTTGTAGTATTGGTGCCTTGATGGGGTTTTACGTAATTCAGTTTGGTTATTGTGTACAAGTGAGGGGATGGGAAATAATATCATGGAACATGAATTTTGACTTGCCAAAAAACTCCCTGGCCATCATCTTGTTGAAACGATCGCTAGAAAATTGTAATAATAGGTCTTTCCCTATGAAATTGTCGTTCTGCAGTACTGGCCATTTCAAATCAAAATAATTTTTGTTTGGCTAAGAATTCTAATTTCAAATTAATTTTATTTTAAAAACATGGATTTTTTTTTCCAAAAGTAGTCATTTGCTTATTGACTAGTGTTACATTTTCATCGCATTTCAATCTTTTTTGTCATCATGGATACGTTAAAAATTCGAGTAATTATGGAATATGAGTACCGTCGTGGCAGCAACGCGGCACAAGCGGCACGCAACATCAACGACGTTTACGGAGCTAACACTACAAACCAACACACCACCTGTTATTGGCTTGCTCGCTTCCGTTCTGGGAATTTCGACCTGAAAAATGAACCTCGCGGTCGTCCGAAGACTTTGGTCGACAATGACGAATTAAAGGCGATTGTGGAAGCTGATAATACACAATCTACGGCTAAATTAGCAGCAGCTTTCGACGTTAGCGTCAAAACAATATTGGTCCATTTGCGTCAAATTGGCAAGGTAAAAAAGCTTGACAAATGGGTGCCCCACGAATTCAATGATCGCCAGCGCAAAGTACGCGTCGAGACGTGCCCTGCACTGCTCAACAGACACACAAATGAAGGAATTTTGAACCGCATTGTTACCTGCGCTGAAAAATGGCTTCTGTTTGATAACCGCAAGCGCTCAGCAAGGTGGTTGGATCCTGGTTCAGCACCTAAACAATGCTCTAAACGAAAACTTACCCCTAGAAAAGTGATGGTCACTGTTTGGTGGTCTAGCGCCGGTGTGATTCATCACAGCTTCTTACCAAACGGGGTGAGCATTACTGCAGATGTGTACTGTGAAGAACTGAACACAATGATGGAGAAGCTGGCACATCTCCAACCAGCATTGGTCAATCGCTCGTCTCCGCTGCTCCTGCACGACAACGCGCGACCTCATACTGCACAGCAGACGGTCTCCAAGTTGCAAGAACTGGGGTTGGAAGTTCTCCGTCATCCACACTACTCACCAGACCTTGCGCCTACAGACTACTACTTTTTCCAGAATTTGGATAACTCCTTGGCGGGAAAAAAATTCAATACCCGAGAGGCAGTACAAAATGCCTTTGAAGAATTTGTTGCCTCCCGTCCAGCTGATTTATTTAAGAAGGGCATCAATAAACTGCCACTGCGTTGGCAAAGATGCATTGATTGCATGGGTGATTACTTCGATTAATACAAATAAAAAGGACATGAAAAAAATTCGTTTAAATTTTTTCATACAAAACGGCAATTTCATAGGTAAAGACCTAATATAATTATCTACTCGACAATGGCAGTAATAATCTACTAAAATATTGGTTACTCAAAATAACAAACGTAACAAATGAACAAAGAAATTTACTTTCACATTTATCATATTAGTTAAGGTGGTTTATTGTTTATTGATCTATTTTCTTTCAGACTTAGCTATAGGAGCATATGGTAACGGAAGAGCTTACTTATATCGTTGCATACCGTCAATCCAAGTGTATGCTTCTATCAAAGTGCCTGATGCTATGTCCTTACCACCTAACGCGACCAGCTTTACTGCTTTATTCTGCGTCAACGCACCGGCGAAACCTTTGTGGTCTCACGTTAAACTAGGTATGTGTTTTGAAGACTTGTTTTTGTCACTCATGACATTGCACGCTTCTTGATCCTTATTGTATTTCACCCATTGCAAAATTATATATCAACGTATTGAAGTAAAACTTTTTATGACGGGGTTTTGAAATTCTGATCCGCAAACTTTTGTGTGATAAAAGTGATGGGAGTAACACACTGTGTCGGGTAGGGTAGGGGCAGCGTCTCGCTTATTTTTGAGTATTAGAGAACAAAGAGAAAAATTCTCATTTCTCTTTCTTTTGGAAGGCTTCTCTTCTACCGCGTGTGGACGAAACATTTTTTTATACATTACTTAACCCTAATTAACAGCAACATGAAATAAAAATTATACTGTTAATTATGTAAAATTGCTACTAAGTAAACGTCTCTGGTATGTTATCAGCAAATTCTTATTTATACAACTCATAATTATTATAGAAAATAAATACTGACGATAACTCAATTTCATTACGGTGTATGGCGATGATAGCTTGGTTCATAGCGTGTTCGGAAAGAGCGTCGAAGAACGTAGATTTGAATTCTTGCAACTGACTTGGAGCTTCCGATGAAGAAAAACATGGTTATCGTCGTGGTGGTAAGGTTTTTTCTAAATCCGCCTGCTCGCTAGCTACCACCCTCAAGTTGGAAATCTGTCGCCAAGCAAGCACCTGGTGCTGTGTTCCGGCAGCAGCACTTTAAGCCAGTGCCCCGCTAAGTGTAGCGTTTTTATTATTTTACATACAATCAGATGACGTTGTGGTCAAACGCTAAAAGATTATAATTTGCTTGTATTCTTTTTTATTCCAGATCTTAAAGCAATAATTACAATAGATCCGACTGAGAACAGAGCTCAAATATTAGGTGATTCTGAATACAAGGTCACAGTTAAACCAGGCAAAGATATTTGTGACGAACAAACTGTGGAAGTCAGAGTGAGTATAGTAGTATACTAAATAACGGCAACTTTAGCTAGACTTCTCAAAGTATTTTGAATTGCTACGTTTAAGTTAAAATGTCAACTTATACGGTGAACTTATAACATTTAAATCACTATAGTAAGATGATAATATAACTACGCTAAGAACTCTGTTTTACAGAGATGTTTTAATATGTATGACACGAAGTGCCATCATATTGATTTATTCCAGCATAACCGCAATATTTTTATCCAGAAACTGAATTCCAAAACAAAATAATATTGGTAGAATAAAATATCGATCAGGAACATATCAGATACACTTACACATAAATTCACAGATACACAAGAACACTTAGCATCCCAGTCACAGTCATACCTAGAACGCATTAACTTGAATATACAATACTGTTAATCGAATAAAGTTACAACATAAAATGTAATAATTATTACTTTGTAATTGGCACAACATGTTTGTAGATATCAAAATTAACTATGTGTTAAATGTGCTGTAAAGTAATATATCTATAACAAATAATTAAATTTTGTATGACAAATATTTTATAGCTAGGCGATGGGAAATCATCACAGAGTTCCAAGACAAGTTTGTCATATGCTACTGATGATTTCAAATTAATTTTACCTACTGATAAAAATATATGTATTGACAATATTTTTAGCAGAAGATTATATAACGAATATAAGAATGTACCAACGAATCAAATAAAATAAAACAACTACAGAAAAGTCCCTACTTAAAACAATTCTTTTTATATAAAATAATTCACAAGATAATTCATTTATAATCAATTTCTTCGGTTAAGGGACTATTTTATCGTTTATTTTTTTTAATTTTGATAAATTTTTATTTCAGCCGACAGCAGAATTATCAAAACCCATTTTAATAAAATTCGAACTCAAGCCAATAGATATGTTACAAAGTAAGATTTTTGTGTTTATTTATGTGATTAATAAGCTGTGATGGACGGATGGTTTTGGTCGGTTGAATATCGATTCGATGCGATTTGGACCTCTGCATGTACTAACATTTTTTTATTAACACCATGCAACTTAAATTGGTAACTACTATCCCTAATTTAAATTAGCTAACAGTAAAAGAAAACAACGTGAAGAAACCTAAACCCTTAAGATACGTATTTATAGTACTAATAATACCTATGGGAAAATACGGAACTGTAACATTTGAAATCCTCTAAACTTCGTATAATAGGCTGTATAGTACACGAGCCCTTACTTTTTCTACAGGTTTTTTTATGTTGTTATCTTAAATAGTCCTTGTATCATACATAAATGATATCACCATGATTTAGTATTAATTTACTGCACAATAATATCTCATCTTCCTCCTTGCCTCTAAATTTTAAGGTCAATTTTGAATATGATTTCCTGAAACATTTATTCTTAAAACTTGCAACAATAATACTTCTTAGTACAATTCAACTGTACTTACGACTCCTTGTACAAAGAGATATATTAGATAGATAGATTATATATATTTGACCGTCGAGCTTTTAAATTCAAAAGGACAATTAAACACATTTTATATCCATGACTATTTAAACAGTATTTAGTCAATTATATTTCCATATTCTTTATTATGTTTGCCATTTTTTTATATCATAGGAGGCAAACGGACAGGTGGATCACCGGTGTTAAGTGATCACCGCCGTCCATAGACACTTGCAACACCAGGGGAGTCGCAAGTGCGTTGCCAAAATGTCTTGAGAGAGAAGGGGAGTAAGGGAAGGGGGAAGAGGAGGGAAGGTGGGCCTCCGGCGCTCTCAGTAACCGAACGAAACGCAATAATGCAAGCAGTGTTACTTCATGTCGGTGTTCTGTGTGTCGGGTGGTACTACCCCGGTCGAGCCGACCCATTCATGCTGAAACCATTAATAGCGTCAGCGTAGCTCTACCACCTTCGAAAATCGCCATTTTCTTTTCTTTTCCATATGTTAATTTTAGTTTTTATAGATGAATTCATTTTCACTTTTTCATTTGGGTTGTCATATATATATTTCATTTTCAAATGTTAATCAATATCTAATTTTACAATATTATTGATATTGTAAATTGTACCGATGTTGCAAAACGTTGTAGGTTTTCCGTCTAGTATAGTTTTTTTCATCATCGTTATTATATTATTCATCACTATCGATTGTTGCATAATCCACAATTGTTAATAAATAAATGTGGAAGCATTTTTCACAAATAAATAATACAGAATTAAACTGTACCACTTTGAAATACATTAATATATACGTGAAAGAGCATCGAGAATTTAATTTTGTTTCCCTAATATTGTAACAGCGAAATTGACATCATTTTTTTTGGTTACACAAAAATGTCAGACGCTTTTGTTGAGAAAAAAATATAATAACGAGTGTTAATTCGAGTTCTTTATTGAAAAGTTCACGCTCAACTGAAACATTAATTTGATGGATCGTCCGTCATAGAGCATGTCCATTCAATATAACATAAATAAAACAGTATTCTGATGGAACATTAAAAATAGCTATACTGATTTCAGACACTTCATAACGTTTGTTGAATTTTTTGCGGATCGCATTTCTAAATGTAAATAAGTATGTTCATCACGTACACAGGATATTTAAATAAAAATCCAGTGCCTTGATGTTCATTCACAATGAATTCCGAAACTACTCAACCAAACGTCATGAAAGTTGAGATTTATATATCGATTATTGGCGTTAATATTTTTTGATAACAAATTAAATGATTGTCAATGTTGATTATTGTTATTAAAATACAGTTTCATCGGTATCGAACAGATGGCGCTTTAAATTAGTTTGTTGACAGAAAACTGTGGAACCGACTGTTAGAGAAATCTAATAGATGGCGCCATTTAGATTTTGAAATTCTTTTTTAACTCCTTTTTATTTTATGGTGTTTTGTTTTGTTAATCTATTTACTACGTAACCTAAATTTTTCTGTATCAAGTTTTTAGGTATAATCATTATCCCATAGTACCAGATACTTTATCGTAATTTTAATTTAACATGTAATAACTGAGCCACAGCAACACGTAGCCGGTTCAGCTAGTAATATTATAAATTTGTTATACCCTTATGTCAATTATATCGTATGCAAATTCTTTGAACATACGTTAACTCTAACGTAGTCAATACACACACATTTATATTATCATTTGTCTCTGTTGAGACAGTAGCAGAATTGTTACGTGCTTTGTATTATATGTAATAATTACATGTTATTATTGGTACTTATTTTTATATTATATTTTTATAGTATATCTCCACTTATTTGTTACCTAATTTAGTTATTGATTAAATAATTGACATTTTATAATTTACTAGCGGGCCGGGCGGACGTTGTCCTGCCTTGACAATAAAAAAAAATCCAAAATTAAACTGCAGCGCCACCTATCGGGTCCAATTATGAATCTAAACCATTCTCAGATCCACTGGAACACGCACACAAAATTTCATCAAAATCGGTCCAACGGTTTAGGGAGTTCAGTGACATACACACTTACAGAAGAAATTTATATATAAAGATATATAAGTTTGGATTAGCTATATAATAAAAAAATGTAAATGTATAAAAATACTGGAATCATAATCGGCGAAACTAAGATTCTTCTTATCCTTTTTTTTTTTGAAGTGATACTTGTATAGGACTGCAGGGAAAAATTTGGTACGCATTAAACGTAAGGTGATTGTGTATTTGTGTGTATGTGTAAGTATGTATAAGTGTCTGCTGAGTTTAGTAGTATATAAAAATAAATAACTGTATATTACGGGGATTTGTATAGTATATACTTTATGAGCATTTTCACATATATATAATTTAATACATATAAGCCAACAAAGATGTGTTTTCCTCTACGTGTACACACTGATAGATACCATTATTTTTTTTATAATGTACAGCTGTATATTTCTTTGAGATAAATAAACCAATAATACGTAGAATGAAACCGTATATGTGACACTCTGTTTTAGATGATTCAAAAGCATTTGTAACGAACGCTGCAAGGGTTTCTGATGATTCAAAACTACACTCCTCATTCTTAATCCAGCTACTAAGAGACTGTGGTGAAGATTTAATTTGCACCCCATGGTTGGTAATGACTTTGGAAAGTTTGAACAAGTAAGTAAAAAATTATTAAACTAAAACAATAAATTTGTAATGTGTAAATCTACCCTATAGAGGGACAATTCAAGTATTATATAATAACTAAAGTGGGCGGAAGGGTCTTCAATTTGTTTATTTTTGATGACATGAGAGATAGGGGATCTGAAAGTGTAGGTTTGATATGTGAGACGTGCAGTCTTATCCACTAGGCTACCTACCTATGAGTTAATTATTTTATAGACTACAAAATCCTTATTCCTAGACTTGTTAACTGCTGCTTATGAATCTATAAGGAAACCAGAACTGATGAAAAATACTTATATAAATATTTACGTAGGCATTGAGAGGTAAGAGTATTGCTTACATTTGTAGACCAGGGTAAGGGGACAGTAAGAAATTACAAAAATGTTGCTTACGTGATACTTGAACGGCATCAAAATATGTAAATGTAACGATTCAAGCATAAACAATAATCATTAGATAGTACTTTTGTCTCCTAGATCAAGGGGGGAAGGGGCAACCTGCGGCTCGTGAGCCTCATGCGGCTCTTTGAAGGATTATCTGTGACTCTCGATGAATGTACCCGAGTTCCCTTTTCATTTTTGTGTTATTATATTTTAAACTTACTATGTTTCAAAATGTTTTTTTTATATTACTGACAACAACTATGAAAGACTTCGTTGTAAGAAATCTCATTTCCTTCAAGTTTAGAAGGATAAGACTCATCTAAAACTGCCGTAACGAACATAAACAGTGACGTATCGTCCAATTTTTATTTATATCTTTTCAATAAATATAATTTCTATAAAAACAAAAAAATAATACATTTTTTGCCCTTTAAATACGTAGGTATTTAAATGGGGCTCGCGAAAATTTTAAAATTTTTAAAAATGCCTGGGACTCTCTAGACTCTCCCCTGTCCTAGATACTATAATTTCCCTTATAATAATCCAACTTAGTCCTTATATTCCAGGAACAGATATGAAATTTGGGGCAATAGTCAAAGTGGTAAATAAAGAAGAACCTGCTTATGGAGCTAGGGTTAACATCACTCTTCCAGCAGTGCCTGTGAGAGTTCCAGGAGATTGTTCATTGCAAGAATTGAACATGACATGCGTAGTTCCCGCTCCTTTGCTTAGAAACGAAGAAGTAGTTTGGGAGATAGAGCTGGAATACGCTTTAAAAGAAACTTATGAGGTTTCAACAAAGATTGTTGCTGTTTTAGAAGATTTACTTTATAATAGAAATATAACTAATGACACAGTCAAAGAATTAGTTATAGAAGTGACGCCTGAGGCTAATTTTACTATTTGGGGGTACGTCTATTGATTTTTTTTATATTTCTCTTTGCATAAGAAATACAACAGTATTCAATTTTAGAGCGATAATGTAACCAAAAAAACATGACTGTTTTATGAGGGAATAAACTAATTCAATCAAGTTATAACTGTGTTTTTTTTACAAGTTTATGATCAACTTCACTTCTTTTCACTTCTATAATTTACTAGCTTTTGCTCGTAGCTACGCCAGTGTTAAATTTAGCATATTTCTTTCTCTCTCCCTCTCCCTCGGGAATAGTTTTTTTTTTTGGTAAAAGGTAGCCTATGTCCTTTTCCGTACCCCTACAACGTGTATGGATAATTACACGATGATCAGTTGAGTAGCTAAAACGTGATGGGATAACAACAAATAAAAAAAACTCATATTTGCATTTACGAGTATAACATTAGTAAAGAAACAGCAATATCTTTTATTAAAACATTGTCACTATTTTGTATGTATGTATTAATACTAAAAATAATTAATACTATTCAATTTTACAGAAAATCTTTACCAAACGCAACCATGCCTGTTACAAGAGAAAAGTTATCGGAGAACGATAATGTAACGTTCGTCCATTATTTTGAGGTAATAATTATTTACTTTAAAATTTTTTTCACTAATAAGTTTTTGCGTACAATAAAATACTTATTTTTACAGGTGACTAATATGGGACCCTCAGATTGGTATGATTTAGAAGTTCATATAATATTGCCCGAAAAGGTATGCCATTAAATAATCTAATTAATGAATACTTTTCTAAATTAGCTTTGTGTAAATGATTGCAAATCTAATCAATATTTTTCAAACTCAATTACCTCCACTTTCATAAGCATCATTCATAAATATCAGAACAGATTCAGAAAGAGTTTTAATCTAAACTAAACATGTGAAAATAAATAAGTTTTTTTTAGTGAACAAACTGTGTAGAAAAGCGTGTAAAATATATGACAGAATGTAAAATGGCTACTTGATAAACAAATATTTGAAAATGAATATCATTAATAATATACATTTCAGGTAAACCTTTCTAATAGCTTAAAAGGTTGCTCAGAACTGGAATCGGACGTCACTTGTTCGTGGGCTGTACCGTCAAAAATCTCGAAACCAGTAATGTTGCAACTAAGATTTGACTTGAACAAACACGGTAAATATCAACAAGATCTAATTACACTTCGGGTTAGGTATACAATACCTAAATGTTAATCAATAATGAACTCCTCCATTTATTATTTAATCGTATGACTGAATCTCTACTAAATTTTAATATCGTTACTCTATTTGTCGCTGCGAGGTTCAATTTATGTGGAACAGTGCAGCGGATAACAATTCGTTACGCTTTAGCACCACCGGGGAGCACGTGCAGGGGAATGAAAGGTACACTCCCTGCGGACGCGACTAGCACCAGCCCCCCTATAATCTCGTGATTCTTTGCTTAGAGGTCGTACAAAATTCATGAATTTTGTAATGTTCATATTAATAGTAGGATTTAACGCTATTTTAGTTAAAAAAGACAGGTTTATAAATGATTATGATATCAATTGACCTTGAAGAAACATTTGCTTGAGTCACTTTAAATAACGTATATTTTTCTAAAACACCCAATTGTCAACTGTTTCAATTCAATTTTGTTTGTCTTAGGCGAATTTCTCAAAGAGCATCTCACCCTGAATGCGACCACGAGGGTCATCTTAAAAACTAAGTACCAGCTTGAGTGAGTATTAAATACGTAACATTTAATGCTTTTTTAAATCTTTTATAGGGTTTAGCGTTTTATCACAATTTAATCTGATGTTAAATGATGATATGGTTTAAGATGGTAAATACCCTAAACCCAGTGGGACTGGTTGTCAAGTATTCGCCCATAGTTGCTCAGCGATAAAATTCCAACATGAATCAGGTGGGCGAAAAAAATCTCTACCACCGTGTTCTGGTTTCATCACGATGTATTCCTTCAGTGAAAGCTTCAACTCATTTGCAAGGGTTTCAATCTAGGTCGATCGACGCAGTGTCGCAACATACTGCCTAATAATTTGATAAAAATAAAATCTGGTAAAACTGCTTCAGAAGGAAACATTATGACGTCTGCATCCATTCCTTCCGCAGCCACGGATGGATTTTAAATGTGATGTAGCGCATTGTCTTTGTTCTATTAGCTAAACGAATTTTCATAGACATTATCTTAGTACATCCAGTCATGTCTTTTAATGTTACCTATCAAGCCCCAGGATTATAGCTCTCGCTGCAAGGAAAAAGCGTAAATACGCCTAAGAGGTGGTAAGACATTTTCTGAGTGTGTCTATCTAGCTTCAACCCTCCAGATGACAATCTGTCGCTAAGCACCCGTAGGTGTGTTCCAGCAGACGAGAGTCAATCCAATTTTCACGTATTTACTATCTTGGACTAGATAGTGATTTAACATAAAATTGTAATTTAAAACTAAAACCTACAAAGTATCAAGAATAATAATAAAATGCATATTAATTTCTTTGTTGTTTTTTTAGAGAAATAGAGATAGCTACAATGCTAGTGTTGGATCCAGCACCACCTATATGGCCATTGATAGTTGGTATTATCGCTGGTCTATTGGTGCTCGCTATCATAATCTATATTCTTTACAAAGTAAGTCAACATTATTATTTTCTAGTCTATATTTCATCAGTCTGTAAAGGACCCACTGTAGAACCATAGGCCTCTTCTTGAAGGAAGGTATAGGCATACACACGACCTTAGCTAACAACATATTGGCGATTAAAAACTTTAAGAAATTCACAATTCTATGTTTAACCAGATATAAGAATATATTTCCGGTTCAGGTTTCCTCACGATGTTTTCCTTCACCGTCAACTGATAATGTTACCAATTTAAGTTAGTAAATGTAAGCGAATTCCGAAAAAAATATTGATACATGCCGGGGTACAAAACCTGCGAACATCGGATTGATATTCAACCGATCAAACCATTAGACCACCACAATCACTCTGTATCTATACATTATACTAGCCTATAGAAATAAATGAAATTGTTGCAAGTTGTTTCTCCAGACTGATCTTTGAAATATTTGAACCAATTATAATAAGAATTTAATTGGCAGATAGAAAACTTTCGGATTATTATCTAGGCGATATGTCATTAGGATTTTTCATACGGACTAAGCAGTGGCGATAAAGTTTATGAGAATTATTTTATAGCATATAGAGGTTAATTAGTGATGAAAAAATACAATTAACATAAATAATAAATGAAAGGAAACGTTCCAATCCAGATAGAATACATTGTTATTATAAAATAACAGTAGCATTATGGGGAGAATTCAGTAGCAAGTATCAAATGATTATAAATATAAAATGCGTCAAACATCGTCCAAGATATCTCGGATTTCATTAGGCTTTCACTTACTTATTTAGAAACATTTTCTCCAGTTTAGCACATACTGAAATAATATCAGAATATTAACTTCTCTATTTCCAGTATGGATTCTTTTCAAGAGCCCAACGCGAGAAATTAAAACAACTTAAAGAACAAAATACAGATCAGCAATCTGGCTCCATTTCGTCTCTGGAACCTCACGACAATAATGAGTCTACTTACGAGTTAATAGATGGAGAATCTGATCAGTAATAGTTTTAAGATTACCAATAAAGATTTAGAATACCCAAATTTACGTGTTTATAAGTGGAATGACGAGTGAATATGATTGGATAATTTATAAGTTTGACTCAAGGTTAACTGTTTTAAAAAACAATGTTAGTGGAATGTTACATTTGTTATATCGTTTACTGATACGAATATTTATTCCACAGCATTTACTAAGGAGTCACAGTTAACAAAGTCAAGTATTTTAAGCAAATCTAAAGGGGGGTTATATAATATATAAAAAGTCGTGGTGGCCTAGTGGTTCGACAGGTGGGATATTATTTCGATATCCGTAGGTTCGAACCCCGGCATGTACCAACGAATTTCTCGGAATCCGCGTACATTTACTAATTTAAATTGCTAACGATGAAGGAAAACATCGTGAGGAAACCTGAACCTGAGAAATGTTCTTGTAGTACTACTACTGTATGTGGGAAAAATATAGAACTGTGGATTTCTCAGAGTTTGAAATGGCCAATACGTTGTTGGTCGGTGTGGTGATTACGCCCATACCTTCATTGGGGAAGAGGCCTATGGCCCTGCAGTGGATGGTTCTCTTACAGGCCGATGATGATAATTTAATATTCGCCTGTTTTTTTATGTCTGCACTTATTACATGTCTGAATCTCTTACATTGTATTTTTTTTGCAATAACTGATTCCAATACTCATATAATACTCATAATATCAATACATTCAATCAATGTATCAATCAAGCAATGTATAATGTCACTATAATTAGTTCAAAAGCAACATTCAGGAAGAAACCTACGTAACGTTAATTTGAGTAAAGGCTTAAATATTACTAGTCGTGTGTTATTAAATAACCGTGTAATTGTTCTAAAAAATATTATTTGCTCAAAATGTTAATGTAATGGTAAAAATATTGTAACTCTCATGTGAAAATGCAATGATTTGGTCTGAGCATTACCACAAATGCGCTGGTCTTATTTTGATGTCTTATTTTGATTTCTTTTTTGATAAAACTATGTCTTTGTTAAATATTTAATTGATGTTTATCCCAGGTACACATACATCACATATGTACATTATAAGTACTTAGTTCGATATTAATTTACACTTCCGCCTGGAATTGATTGGCCGCTGTCACGTCTCACTGCAACAAAAAACGTTTGATTTTATTCGCTTGAAAAGTTTATTCTGAAACTAGTAATAAAAAGACCGAATCTCAGTTGCTAATAATTCGTGTTTTCCTAGTCCTTTTATTTCGTACTAGCGGGCCCGGCGGACAATGTCCCGCCCTGATTATAAAAAAAAACCTTGACAGATTATATACCAAAACGTTCCTCATGAATCACTTTATCGACTGGTGAAAACCGCTTGAAAATTCGTTCAGTAGTTTTTGAGTTTATCGCGAACAGACAGACAGACAGACGCGGTAGGGGACTTTGTTTTATACTATGTAATGATGTTTTCAATCTTTTTATTACTTTTACAGATTTATCTTTTTTCAAACACATCGAGCAAATAAAATCAATTGTTTTTTTTTATTAATACGTGGCCTTATTAAGTGCTTATCTAATAGTACTGACAAGCACTTTGCAAGCCTCTATTCGTACCAACATTACGACAGCCTTCTTTTATTTTTTGCTGTACAATACTAGGTCAAAACGAAACTGGAATATATTGATTTTCTAAATTGTCAATAAAATGTAATAAAATTCGCTATGTAATACTGCCACAAGTTGACTCAATTAGAACTAAATATTGTGAACAAAATCACACAAATTTGCTAATTTTACAATGTTAGTATTCTAGTCCATACTTTATACAAATGCTTATTTGATTGTATTGTTATGTTCTTCTACAAACACATTGGCGAAATTGTCTACATAGGCAGAGGTCATACCGAAAAAAAAAACATTTCTTTAATTATTTAGTAGTTACCAAGTTAGCGTTTAAATGATATACATATTAGTACCTCGTCTTATGTAATCTTTAGTATTTATTTAAATAAAAAAAATGTAAAATTTAAATATAATTATTTCTTCCAATAATACGTCATTCGACTCTCATTTAATCAAATTTGATAGAGTCTATAAATTTACTATTGAAATTGTTTAAGTCGGATTTCATATTTTAAACATTGGCTTTTCTAAGTTTGGTTATTTTTATTGGTCTATAAAAGCACAAAACTTGAAAGAGTAAGTTACAAAATGCAACTAAGAAACTTCGTGATACCTATTAAAATGGTCCAATATTTGCTGTTATGAAGACTGTTTCAAAGTTTTAAATATTTAGGTAACTTAAGTTATTTATAATTTTTATAAGCATTTATTCTTGTTTTATGTTCAAGTGTACCAAAGAAAAAAGACAAATGAGACATCTTTAATATACTTTTTAAATATTATTATTAGGTTGAGAGTTTTATTTAATTAGTTTGTCGCTTTAATGTTTGTATTTATTTCGTTTATGATAAGTTTATTTTAAATTAAAATAAAATCCAAATGCATGTAAATTTTGTCTTTATTATTTCTTATTTCTAATGTCATAATTATGTATAAGTTACATCGAAGTACGAGATTAAAATTAAAACATATGATTCGATCTCATGGCTCATTTTTATTACTCACAGTGTCCTTTTCACACCAGATTATTAAATTCAGTTTCAATATGGACTTCGTATAGTTAAATTTTAGCTTAGTTAATTAGAAGTGATGAGAAATTCAAGCCTCAACTCCAATTGAGTTAAAAGGGCGGTAATTTTTTTGATACGTATTTGTTTATACTCACTGCAATTTGAACATCTTGATGTATTTTAATATGTTGTATTCACTTTTACCCCTCGGCTAATTTTTTAAGACCCAGATCTTAAAATGGAGGGTAATGTTTTTGAATATTTTAAAATAAATTTAAATAAAAATATCTGGCCATTTTTATTAAATTATGTTTTTAGATTACATGATTTGTTATTGTTCATATCTTTAAAATTGTGTAATAAATACAGCATTTTTTTAAACTTATGCTGGCAACAGTCTGTTGACCGTTGAATCATAAAGTCAACGTTTGCTTGTACCGAACTTAAATCTTTATAGTTTTGTACACTCTGGGGGTTAAGTTGGAGAGTTATGTATAATAATACTAAGTACGATATCTGTTTATCAAAACGATGAAGTAATAACATACACGGTCTTTAATATAACTAAAAAAAGTTCAGTGATCTTGCAATCCGGTTCTACAGTACAGTTCGGTACAGTAGCAGTATCTGTCACAATAAAAAATATTCTTCTTCATTCTTCTTTAAAATGATTATTATCCTTTTGATAAGAATATGACGATTTAAACAATATTATTTATTTTTCCTTTCCGATAATAGAAATTTATGAACACCTTGCGAGTACGAATGGAAAAATTTCTTCCAGTCTATCTGAGCTGGATCGCACAGGAACAACTGGCGGTCGTGTTCCGACAAAGAATACTGAAGCGATCTCACATTCCCAGACTTAATTACCCACGTATTGCTTGAGAAGAACTCCAGTGAATCTCTTAGACGTATCGCTTTTCCTACTGCCTTGGTATATCTACAAGCAATCGATCATTAAATCAATTTCAAGTTTTACCAAACTCTTAGAGCATCTATTGTCAATAATTTTTGATAGGATATTAGTCAGGTAACAATGTTTGGATAAATAACTTGGGTTATTTACCTCTATATTAATTGGTGGCATTTTTCGAAATATGCGAACATAAATTGAAATATGTTAAAAATTCCCTGAAAACTAATGACAATCTAAAATCACCCAAGTTATTAACGCTAGAGCAAAAATCATTTACGCATTTCATAATGACAGTAATATTAAAATAAAATAGTCAGAAGAAGTGGGAAAAGAAGCAGAACTATAGTCAAATTAATTACGAGAGACAGTTTAGCACGAGCAATAGGACTTACAACCACATCTGGTACTTGCATTTAATTATTTTGTGATACGAATTTAGCTTTTAGTTTTGCACTAAGTGCCAAGTATTCTTTAAAAGTACCGACCGTAAAGAAAAGTAAGACCGGACGTCACTTGGTTGGGTAACACAAGAATTGTATTGTTACTACTGAATGTATGCCGAACGTATTCATATTCGGATAACGTGCTATGGCGTCATCTCATAAAATTTTGAGGTACCAGTAGCTTCAGTACCAGTATCATTTTCTAATACTTTATAGGTTATAGGTTTTAGTGTTTGACTAAAGACTTAACGATCTGGTCTAAGATGGTAAACTCGCTAAATCTAGAGGGGACTGGCTCTCAAGTGGAACTGCCAGAACACACCAACAGGTGCTTGATGACATATTTGGCATGGCTTGAGTGTGGTAGCTAGCCAGGCGGACTTAGAAAAAACCTTACCACCATTATAAATATATATAGATATTACATACATTGGCAACAATGCAACTACCACATAAATTTCCGGCATTTTTTCAGGATACGCACCTATATACACCTTATCGAAATACAAAATTTGATCCAAATTGTGAGAGTCTTTTCCAAGAAAGATGAAATAATTTTCTATACATGTATATAAAAGAATTGCTCATATAAAGTAATAAGATGAGCCACGTGTCCAAAATAAATGGTTGTTAATACGAAGAAAGACAAATTTTTGCGACTTATAAAATGAATAGCTTTCATAACCTTTGATTTTTCCCAGTGATCATTAAACAAAAGTCAGCCAAACGAGCTGGAAGCACTTGCAGGAAGAAAGTCAGGGTTGCAACTAGAATCCTTGATCTCGTAAATATATTGAAAGGTAATGGAAATTCATCTGTAACAAGACAATGCATCATAAAATATATTTGCAGGAGTGATCTGACAAACAAATATAATAAATTGTTCATTTGGCCTATGCCTGGAACTACCATAATGAATTATACTTTTTTTTTTTCGCACAACATACTCAGAATTAACAATATATTGGGAAACAGAGGTAGCTGCAATTTGATACAACTACTAACTTCCTTTTCCTTTGACCATTAGCATTAGCATGCTATAGCATAAGGCCCCAATGGTCAGTCATGACGTAATTTACTTGCAAATGAAAGTCATAATATGTAATCATTTGAAAATCCGTTACATGCTTTAACAAATCACTACATCATTTACAAAATCATCAAATGATTTGATGGCAGACTCCTGGTTTATCAATCCTAAAAGCCTTAAAAATATTAGCACCCTAATCTCTTTGAATTAAATCCGGGGCATTCTTGAAGTATATGTTCAAAATTTGACACAGATGTTTAATACATTTATTTAATCATGGATTACTCACTCCAACCGTGCTGAACTGTATCTTCATTGAATAACTTGTGGGCATCACCCAAAGTCACAGGATTAACTTCACTTGAACACGAATTGTAAATTCGTAACTTCGTAAATCTGTGATAAACACATATTCTTGACAACTGGTTGTATTGAAATTAATTTTAAAGTAATCTAACAATAAAACACTCATCTTCAAATGCTTCCAGTCTGTAATACCATTAGATATGTGCACTAAATTTTATCAGCCCTGCACATTGTATCTCTAATACTTCCTTATCCATATAATGTTATCATTGTGAAAGACGGAAATATTTTTTTATTGTAAATGAAATCTTACCTACCACATTTGGCGGCTGCTACTATACAGGCATTAGCGACATAGTCAACGGGAATAAAATCAGATACAACATCTCCACTACCGTAAGTCACGCGATTCAAACCTTTAGACACGTTCCAAAATATATATGTAGCTCCAAGCCAGTTGTCAAGCCATCCAATCTGTGGCTCAACTAATTTAGGACCCACTGCAATTTTAAAATGAATAAGTTAAGTGATACCAAGCTACCGAACACTTTGCACTAATAATCGAATTCCTTTAATTTTATTTCTGCCTTTAACGGTACTTTAACATTGTCCGTGCCTATATTGGACTGAATAATATTATTTTCAATTCCATGTTATGATTGGTATGTTAAGTTAACTATATTATATTGGCTTTGCTTCTATTATTCCTAAATATTATTTCGTAACATATATTAGTATAAAACTAAATCACAAGGAATTTAATTTCAAATTAAAAATTTATATCATTTTTATATCAACACAGATTCTGATTAAGGTAAGGGTTTTTGAAGAATTAATATTACCTATAGACGGCCTGACTATACATGTTGAAATATTTCCGTGATTTCCTGCCACGTATGCCTCTGCTAGCGCCTTCGTGTATGTATAAGAATTGAGTAAACCTCCTGTAAGCAAGGTAATTGAAAGAGTTTTGCAAGAAAAATAAACTTTAATTGATAATGTTCAGGCACTTACGTACCTACTACAAATGAGTGCTGGTTTAGAAAAAACATAAAGAATAGCCTGAATCTTGTTTATATATAATATATTTTTTTAGATAGTTTAGACCTGCACAAATATTCTCTCTATATTTCTTTAGTGGACGTACAAAAATTGAGCCACTTTCAAACGTCACTATCATTCACTGGCTTTATATATTACTAGCCCATACCCACGAACTTCGTTCGCGTGGAATAGTTACTTTGGGCTAACACTAACATACAGCGGAAACTCTCAAGAGCAAAAAAAAAGCCGATTTTGAAATATTCTTGATTGGTGCTCCGGTCTGAGCGTGATGATACTGACCTATAACCTCGATAAATGAGATATATAGCACTGAAGGAATTTATCAAATCGGACTAGTAGTTCCTGAGATTACCCTCTACAACTTCAAAAACTTACAAACTTTAACACTTTATAATAATAGTATAGATGGTCTATGAAGTTATTTTCAGACAAATCGTAATGTGCTTTGAAACTTTACTATATAACCTAATATTATTAACTAAGAGTCTTTTATTTTATTAATTTTAAATGATACAAAAACTATTTTATATTTATGTCCAGTATTTAATTCGTTTACGCATTTTTAACTTGAGAAGCAAGTTCTAATTTATGTATGATTCCTGATCATTATTAATAATTCAATTTCTATTTTTTTATCTTTCATCAGATGTTTTCTGAACTATGTGAAGGTATTTGGCATCTATTCTTTATCAAGTGTATTTGCAATAGGCTTAGTTAGGACCTAGTGTTCCTTAGGTTTATTACATTTACTGTACTTGTATGTAATAAGTAAGTCTAAAATCGCTTATAATATAACCATATCTCAATTCTGAATACAATTTTATAAAGCCACTATAACCGTATTTAAAAGCGAAAGAAAAATTATCATTTACCTAAGAATTGTTTACATTTTTCTTCATCATTTTTATATATTTTTGTAAAGCTGTAAACCTGTTCAATATCAGCTGGTGCTGGATATACTTTCTCTTCAACAACATTATCACCGACATCTCTCGTAAATGCATAAGCAGTTGATACGTGAATGAATGCCTGTCACAAATTATTCATATTAAAGAGTTGATGAGATCAATATATTACAAGATAGAATATGCAGCGTTCTTCTTTTGTTAATTTCTACGTTCTTACTTCTATGCGTTCAATCCGGTGACATAGTTCCAAAACTTTCACTGTCCCTTCATAATTAATTTTCAGATTAACATCCCACGGAGCATCAAATTTCACTGACGCGGCTGTATGCAATACTACTGATACCTGTAAATTGCAAAATTCTGCCTAATTATTTATTTAGTGTTTCGATAATCAAATCATCCATGTGATCAATTTGAACCTTCAATAAAAAGCTTTAAAATTCATTTTTATTTTGATAAACTAAATTAAAGTAATTATTTCAGGTTAGTAATGAGGATTTCGGGTTTATATGTGTATCTACTGATTAGTCGATGCATGCAAAATAACAATGAAGAAAAAATACCTTAGACTTCCGGGCAAACCGTTTTCATCCGAGGTGAAACATCTTTCAAAAATAACTTTTATTTCTTGAGCATGTAAGATTCCAGACGTGCCCTAATCAAGATTGATCAGCTAATATTTATTATTTAAGTTACCTCGAACATCCTACTTCTTTAAGTCTATTAGTCAAAAGTTTCGATATCAGATTACTTAAGAACAATTCTGAACAAATAATAAGTCGTACCTTTTCAGACAAAGTTTTGACGTCATTAGCTTTAATACCCAAGTTAGGTTCTATAAGGTTACCTGCTATAGGTACCACCTTATTTATAGTATGTGGTATATGTTCATTCAATCTATCAAAAAGCTGAAAAAAACGTGACAAATGTAATAAAGATGAAAATTGAACTTTGCATTGCGTTTGACAATATTGCTAATACTACTAGCATTTGCGAAGAAAATTATTAATGCCTATACTTAATGCAAGAAGTTGATTTGATATCAAGATAAAGGTTTATGTTTCTTGAACACATTCTTGTATTAGATACCATCTGAACTGCTAATTAGTTTTTTAATATGGACACTGTTAAATTCACATAAAGGATTTTTAAAGTTAGTGTAAATTGTTGAAGCCTTACCTTTAAAGTTATGACTATCAAGATATCATTCTAAGGTAATAAAACAATGAATAGGGTAAAGAAGATACTACCGAGAAGATAATACTATATTACATTAGACTGATTCAATAAGATTTATAAGAATAGAGACGATATATTATATTTTGCCAATTCCTTGCTACAAGGTATACTGTCATTCCAACGTACCGGGTTTTTAAAAATATCTTGTACTCTACGATTAATAGGTTCACCATTTCTCTCTCGCACTAGTATGTATACTGTATCCAATTTCGTGCACGTATAAAGTAGCTTTTCGAGTAAAACCTGAAAAGTGTTTTGTATTACTTTGGTGATATATACGGTTTTTGGTCTCTACATTAGAGCATAATAACGAAATAAGTATACTCTTTTGCTGTAACTTATAACCTAATGCCGATGTAAATTATTACATAGTTTATTTAATTTCAATTATTTTAATAATAAGAAAGTAAACGCGGCTTAAAGAAAATCTGTAATATAAAGATTTTTGGACGTCTAATTTATGAGACAACAACGGCTCTGTGGTAACGTATTCAGACATTGTTTCAATCGAAGCAGGTTGAATTATTCAATTAGACTAAGTAAAGGAAAAATCATGATCGAGTCATGCCAGGGTGGTAATTTTTAATACCTGATGATGCTCAAAATATAAATTTGTCATCGAGTATTTAAACTGAACTAATCTAGTTGAAAACATGTTCGGACACAGCGTCGATGGACGTAGATTCGAATCCTTGCAAATGAGTCGAAGCTTGAATAAAAACATCGTGATAAGCCACAGTATGGTGGTAGGATTTTTTCTAAGTCCGTCTGGCTAGCTACCACCCTCAAATTGAAAATCTATCGCCAGGCACTTGTTGGTGTATTCTGGCAACTGCATTTGACAGCCAGTATCCTCTAGATTTAGCGTGTTTACCATATTAGACCACGTCGTTATATAACATCAGATAAAATTACAATTTGGCTACAGTCAAACGTTAAAAAAAAGTAACTTTAAATGTAGTGCTATAGCTACAATCGATGTCCAGTTAAAAATATTAAAAATAAAATTTTATGGGAAGAAATTTTTTTTCCTTTTTCTTTCATTTTCATCTTCATTATCTTGTATTCTGTATGTCTATTGTATACACATCTAGAAAGAAGGACTGTTATAAATTGTATTCAGTTCGGCCATTTTTCTATATGATTGATGAAGTCGTTACTCGGCGAAGATGCATTATAAATGCTTAATATAACTTTACTACATCAGAGGGCGAGTGAAAAATGAAAGAGCCAACATGGATCTGAGAATGTTTAAAGAAATGAAAATAACTTTCAAACGGTAAGTTTTATCGAAAAAAGCATTCAGATCTTTTTTGTAGAGCGTTAAATTTTCTATAAGAAACAGCTGTTTAAATATTGTTAGCTCCATTTGTTTCAGTGGAAAAAAATTAACTGCAAAAAGTGCAAAAATCCCATGTTATTTAAATGGGAAATGTATTATGGTTTAGGCACGGGTTAATGTAAATATTAAGGGCTGGTTTGGGTCTGATATTTTTTTTTTAGGTCATAATCTAAAAATTTGAGGGGCGTTTACAGAATAAAATCCAATTTGGGAAATAACGGACACCCTAATATATAGTTATATAATTCAAACCTTTCCAAGGAATCCAGTGCCGCCGGTAAGGAAAACCGACTTCCCAGCGTAGTAATCCTGAACTGATGTATACGTATTTAATGATTTATTCTTGTCACATGTAGTCATTGTTTTACTGTAAAAATATTATCTCCACTAGCTTATATACGAAATTAAATAGGGAATAACTAGTTTTTTTTAGACGAAAGGTATCCTATACTTTTTTTCTTTACCCCTGACAAAGTGTATGCAAAATTTTGTGTTGAGTAGTTGAAGCTTAAATGCATAGTAAACAAACTCACATTCCCAGAGTATTTTCTGTCACCATGTGTTAATGACTCAAGTGCAAAACCTTATGCTTCTTATAATGCATAGAAAACAAAGGAATATCAACAACTATTAGGTCTATAGGAATAACTTGAAAATAACTTCTCCCTCGATTTTTATTGCTCGATATCTTGTAATTCCAATATCTCGAAATTACGATTTTTCTAGAAGTAAATTCAATAATAAGAGTTAGTTATAGAACACAGAACAATTTTATAACTGATTACCAGCAAAGTGCGAGTTCGTCTGCATTTGTACTTTTGTGAATTACGACAACAATGTATGGTACATTATCTTCGCTCTCAGGTGGCTAGATATTTTTAAATTTATTTGATAGTTATCGTTTGTATTTTGGACAATTTATACAATGATTTTATAAATTGTAGTCTATATATTACTTTGATGAATAAATTATATTACTGTATAGTTTCATGAAAAATCATTTTGTATCAAAAAAGTATAAACATCCACCCATGTAGAAAACCTTTCTTATTTACAACAGGCTTCGGATTATATGACATTTATTACAAATAAATGAGCATGACTTACTCAGACACTGTATTTGTTGATGCATATTTTATAACACATTTTTTTAAATATGCTAAATTCGATCGATAGTTTAATAAACCTCTGGCAACGAACAACATTGTTTTATACAAAGTTAGCGAGCAAACCGTACATAAATGAGGTAATTGCATTATTTATTGCAATATCTTTTTCCTGCTATGCACACATTCGCAATAACGGCTTGTTTTATTGCATATTTATTGAAATGAAATAACGATTATTTATGTTTATTCATCATCTAGCTGTGCCCGCGACTCTATCTGTGTGCAAGATAATGCAAAAAAACAGTGACAAATAAAATCATCTTAATGTATTAAGTCCATTTACTTATCTACTTTTTTCTCGTACTTAAGTCGCGTTGTCATTAAAATTACAATAACTTTTGATGGAGTGAACCGATGTTATTGAAACTAAAAGTAAATTTTACTCGAAGATATGCTTTATTATTTTCTTGGTGAGGTTGTATTGTGAACGTAGTACTTTAGTGCGTGTTCAAACAAACAGATAGACAGACAGACAGACATTTCTAAAAATGTTTTTAAATTTATACTTTTTTGGCGCGTTAAGGAAAAATGATGAGAGTAAATTTTTAGGATGCGCGCGCACACCGTCACGAAAAACCGACACCCTGAAGTTATTACGATGTGCGCGCACACCGTCACGAAAAACCGACACCCTGAAATTAGCTAGAGTCAACATTTTGTTTTTTTGTATTTCTTTGTATTAAAACTTTCAATGTATTAAATACCTTTTTTCTATTGTTAGTGTCGTTTTTTCTAGAAACGAAGAATAAGGCGAATGATAAAATTTTTGAAAAGATTTTTATCTTGTTACGCCAAAGAAGTATAACTTCTAACGCATGTACGTAAGTACACACACACTTTTTTTTTACAAAAATCTAAAAAGTACAGACACGTTACATTTACATTCTTATTATATGTATAGATAGATCATGTATAATAACCTCAAACCACAATAAATATCAAGAACCCTCATGAGATTTTTATATCCGTGTATTTTAAAACGTTGGAATTTTTTTTCCCTCCATTCGGAGCTTCGGTATTCTGTATTTAATTTAAGCAAGGAATTCGAAATTCTCGTGTGAAAAAATTTGCAAATTATCCCCGGGGAACATCTGTTCGAATGTTTCATTAAGGTGTTCTCTAGGGAATTGTTTTATCCAGCAACTTTAAGGCTCAGTAATTTTTTTTATCAAATATATTAACATCCCACAATTTTTCGGGTGAATCAATTATTAGACTGTAACTTATACTTTGAAATCTATATGGGAATAGATTAGCAATTCTAGAATAAAAACAATGCTAACGCGACGTTTCTAACATGTAATAAATTGCAACCATTTTTTAAACGCATTTTACTTTCTAAGTAATAATATAGTACAAACGAATACGTTGAAGACAAAGATTTTTATGAAAATCTTCTTATAGATTCAACTGACTTCAGCTATATTATAGAAATAGAAGATTATAGTTCTAAAAAAATAAAACAAGCAAGGATATGCAGATTAATGTTAACGCTAATAGTAGATTACTGTACAACAATAAATAATAGAAAAAAAACCAAGAATACACAAATCAATGGTTACCGACAACCCGTACATTATGTTTATTATTGCAAATTTTTCTAGGTAATTCAATTTTCCGATCCGATTCTATGGATTCAGCAATTAAATTTGAGATTTGTAAGTGACTTGTTATAGCTTAATCTATATGAGGAATAAGCGATAGTGGATCAGTGATAACACGTTCTATAACTCTGTAATAAACTGGAGCTTTCTATGAAGGAAAATATTGTGTTGAAACTGTAGCATGGTATTAGTACTTTTTCTCATGCCTGCCTGGCAAGTTACCATTTCTGATTAAACATCTATCACCAAGTGCGTGTAGATATACGGCAGTTGCATTTCAGAGGCAGTCCACTTCGAGGTTTACCCTATAATCTTATCATCATCTTCTTACCCTTATCCCACCTATTGTCATGTCGATTATGATGTATGTTTTGGCTTATCTTTTCCGATCAGCTGCCTACCTGACAAAAACCCTCCTTGGGATTATTTTGTTGTACCACTTTATTTTTATTATTATTATACTATACAATTACGAGGTCTGATAAGTGCATCCTTTAGCTTCATAATTATTCTGTAGACTTTATCTTTGGTGAGTCATTGATAGTTTCTGTTTAAGCGGCACTACTGTTCGGTTTAAAAACAAAGTTATTCAAAATGTACGGTTTGCTTTCTATATTGCAATTTTTAGGTAACAGAAAACTAGCCAACTTTAGACTGTCACTGATGACTGCATTTTACTGCAACTAACCGTTGATATAAGGTATAGAAATATACTCAATTTTCTTAAAATAAACACTGGTAGTTACTAAGACTTGTTTTCCGTTTACAAATTTTCTCGATATGTTCTTGATTATAATATAACGTATTTGTTATGTACATATTATTATACGGACCTCGTGAATTTCCAGCAAAAAGGGTCAAAGTACATTCGGCTACCCTATCGTTTACTCAGCGTGTCGTGACCCTAAAAGTTTGATGTTTTCGTTATCCACAAACTTTCTATCCTTCGTCAATATTGGAATAACAAGGGAACATAACATTTCAAATGATTGTGACCTCGTATCCGATTACGAGGTTCAATTCAGTGTTTATACTGAGTTTTCCTTACTTTTTCATTTGATTAAAAGTTAGTATCATAATTAAATATATTGGGGGCTTCACAATAAACTAGCTTTACCCGCGGCTAACCTACGTGGGATAAATTACTATATTTAAGATATTATTCTAATACAGAGCTGTTTATACATTATTTTAACTTTCACATTATGTATGTGTAGCAAAAATATGTGACAAATAAAATATATCATAAAAATATTGCAAATTTTCTAGTAAAATTTAATGCAATTAACAAACAACAGTTATATGATATACAATAAAATGGATGGTCATTTGATATTCAATTTACATCAATGTGTACAAAGGCAAGTAAATGATTGATCATATTCTAAAATAGTTTAAATAACAAAACACAACGAGCGGTTTTAGCTCCAGAAAGGTTTTTTGACTCATTAAATGCTAAATGTTATGCTATGCTAAATGTTATGCTAAATGTTCTAAAGAACTGTTCAACCTAATTCCAATCCAAACAACCCAATATATAAACATCGTATGTACGTATTTTGGACCCTAACAACAGGGTTACCAATATTACGCCTGTATTTTTTATAGACAGTATTATGGATAATTGAATATAGCAATTAAGAAGATCAATCCATAACTATTGAACTCAGTTTTGTTAATTGGGCATCTTACAACGAAACTTTCTGCTACTTTCCGCCCATTACAAATGAAAAGAAAAAAGAACTTTTTCCACGTCATGACCTTAACAAGAAAGCGTGATAATGAGGGCTCTAACCCAAGGGTCGTTTCTTTGAATTATTCAACCGAACGTAGTTGTTATTTTTATAAATGCGATTAAGCGTAAAATATGATCTAGGGGTTTATATAGTTTTTTATTAAACGACTAGCTGTGCCCGCGACTTCGTCTACCTGATGTAGAAAACAATGACTAATAAAGTCATCTGAACTTATTTCGTCCATTTGCTTATCTGCTTTTCTCTCATACTTAAGTCGCGGCGCCAATAAAATTTCAATAACTTTTGATAGGGTTTTACCGATTTTTATGAAATAAAGATTAAGTTACTCCCGAGGATATGCTTTATGATTTTCTTTTATAAGGTTTTATTGTGAACCCAGTACTTTAGCAGTGATGCGTGTTCATATATAAAGACAGACAGACATTTCTAAAAATGATTGAAATGTATTCTATTACTTATTCCTAGACACCTCCAAGATTTTTTTTTAGGAAAATCGAAAAAGTACAGACTCGTTCGATTTATATGTAGACATATAGGAGATTAATCAGCACGTTGTGTTTCCACTGAAGTAGAAGGGCTAATATAGTTTTCATTATCTTTATCAATTATCAATAATCATCTTAATCTTAAAACTAATGATACAGACCAAGATAATAAAGGCTAGAGATAAAAAAAACCGGAAAGAGGGTTGACGTCAGGCATATGAGCGTATCTACTCTACTCAGATAGGACACCAGTAAAAAGACGAAGATTATGCTACAATTATTGTGCCAAACCAAAGAGAATATAGAATATAACTCATCAATCAACCCGTTCGTAAAAATGAAGTATGAGTGATGTAAGGTATAAGATAATAAATATTTCCTTTAGTTTCTTTACTTACAAAAAAATAAAGAAAAAGTATAAAGTACAAAATTATCACAATTACAACTAATTTTAAGTACAGAATGACTGACATTTACGTTCCTCTGTTGGAACACGTCTATATCTTAGCGATATATTTTCCACTGAATTCTTTTGAGAGTGGTAAACTATTAATACATAATGTTTTTCTATACCAAAAACTTAAGCCCACTATAAGACTAGAATAGAATGGAATAGATTAGTCACTGGGATATAATTTCTACTAAAAAATATAACTATATAAACCTTCGATCAACAATAACTAGGTATCGGATCGGCGCGAAAAATACGTCTCGGTAAATAACAGCTCACTTGAAATGTGAGCTTTTATTTTGTTTAGTTTGTTTGAAACACAACCAATGTAAGCACGTTTCACAATGCTGCAGTGTATTCAAAAGATGCAAAAATAATACCCGAAAAAGTAATTTAAGGGCCGGAGTATCTTACTTTCGCTAAATACATGTTGAATAAGTTATATTTTAAGCTTTAAACTGACAAATAATATCAAATTTTGAACAAAATTACCGATTTTAAACCTGTGGTACAAATGTTTGTCCTAGGCTCTCCAACCACGCACGATAACGGGAAAAAGTACTTTATTCATTGCGTGTTAAGGTTGAATTCACACTAAATGTTGTTTATGTTGTCTTTTCATTTGTGAGGGGAGTAATTTATTGCTTTGCTCGTTTTATCGTAAGTATTAGATAATATTTTGAACATTTGTGACTTTATTACTAGGTGTCATGGTTGTAATTAGGTTGAACTTAAAAGTGTTTTAATTTTTTTTTCTCCCTTTCTTAGTAAACAAATAGCTACACATAAGTATATATTTACGCGGACAGCTTTTAGCTTCGATTTTGTACGTGACCCTTTATCTAGTTATTGTTGATCGAAGATATAAACAAAAGAAAGTTTCTTGATGGTCTTGACTGATACTCCACAATTCGTATGATTTGATTAATATATATATATATATATATATATCTATTCATGCTTAGTACGAGTGCCTGCTATTCATGTGTAGACATTATCGACAATGGACTAAAATATTCATCCTCCATGCCTTGTCCAATGACGAAATGCAATAGTTTCAAAGGTGCAATGGTTCCTTTAATTGAGTCGGTTCACGCGGAGTATAAGAAGTCGTAACACAAAGGACCTAATATCCTTATCTGAAATGTTACGCTCGGGTGACCTCCTTTTATCTTAAATCGCGCAACTCTACGGTAATAACGCTATCTGTAACTGGCTGAAATTCTTGGATTTCTATTATTACAAAAGACCGGATAAACTAAATAGTTTAATGTTTTAATTAATAATTATTATTCTGAACCGTTTTGAAATTATGTTTTTTTTTTAATAATTCATAGGTTTGACTTGACTAGAAAGCTACTGTTAAATGCCTATGTACCTTAACGGGAACATAGTGAACCTGTAGAAGAACGAAGAAAATAAGCCGTTTTAAACTCGCTCTTCCCGCTGTTGGTTTGCCGCTCACTCGCGCACCTTAAAGCCTTGAAAAATGCCGACAATCATGAGGTTCTTTAAAACCTTCATTATCCGTATGCTGGGTTTATGTAATGAGTTACCCAGCACGGTTTTCCCACAACACTATAACATAGGGCTTTTCAAGAATGGACTGAAACGCGTTCTTCAATGTCGGTGCAACACAACAGTAATGTCCTTGGTATTGCAATTGTCCATAAACGACGGTAACCATTTACCAATCGACGAATTGGATCCATAGATACTTGGTGAAAGGTTTTCAACTCGAAGCCAGTTGGGTGTAAATTAAAAAAAATCCTACCAATATTTTATGATTTTGATATGATGATATGAATATATCTATAATAATATGTTAACCTTTTTTTATTTGTTTTTAACCAAGTGGTATGTAAGTAAACGTCCAGATATAGTGTCATCTAAATATAACGATGTCTTTCAAAGTTATAACACACAAAATATCAGAAAAGGAAATAGTTTTGAGCATTTACCTAAACATCAGCGGATTTTTCTCTTTTATTATTACAAATAAAAACGCTACAGCCGAACATTTAAACTATAGCCTACATTTAATAGCTGATTCCTTATTATAGCTTTAACGTGTTACTATTACGTAGCACTATTACTGAAATCAAACGGAGTTCTTTGTTTATTGTTTTTTACCAAGTTTAATGCTAAGCGATAACTTGATATTAAGTGACAACATGATCGAAGATAGTAACACGCTGAACCTTGAAGAGAACCTTGATTATTCAAGTGATTTTCAACTTTATGGTGGTAGCTATTCAGTCGAAAATTTACTATAGTCTCATCATAATGTTATTCTGCGCCAACATCTCAGGTTTTTTGTAGAACAAGAACCAGTAGAAACTCATGACTGAGCCTCTCTTGAAACGAGTATTGCTTCGAACAAACGTGATTGATGTTTCTAGTGTAATCCTGAATTATAGTAACTTATTACTGAGTTTTTGACGGGATCTTGGAATATCATGTAGTGGTTTTTACGTGTTATTCATAATCTTGTGTTATTTAACTCTATATTTTGTAATATTGGTGTTGGTGTTTTACGTAATATGCTGTGGTTATTGTGTAAAAGTGAAGTGGATAGGAAATAGTACCACGGAGCATTGATTCTGATTTGCCACAAAAACTCCCTGGAAAGTTCTAAGAAGACAGCCACCATCTTGTTAGTTTATTAAAATGATCGCAAGAAACTTGTAATTATATCATTATCTAGTCGACAATGGCAGTAATAATCTACTATAAGAGTGGATGCCAAAAAAAAACTGCAGTTAGTCTTCTGAATTGAATGAACGAATGAATGAATGAATAAATAAATTAATACTATAAAAATTATAAAGGGACATACTATTTTTTCTGAGCATCTATATATAGACGGGCGAAGATAAAACAGTTCAATACTAGCTTCTCCTCAGCCAACTGATATCCTTATTTTTTTTGTTAAGTAAAGTTTTGTTTTGTTAAGTAGTTCTTAATGAGCTTCAGTGTTAATGATAATAATCAATAATAAAATTTGGAAACAATCTTTTCCTTACTATCGGCCAGTCAATCCCTTTTTTAATAAAACTTTGTTAGTACCTTTATTATCCTTACGTCTACAAATCTATACATATAATAAGAATGTAAATAAAACGTTTATGTACTTTTTCGACCTTTATAAAAAAATGTTGCAGTTGTCTAGGAATAAGTAATGAAATATTTTCATTCAATTCAATCATACTTAGAAATGTCTGTCTATATGACTGTTTGTATGAACACGCGTCACTGATAAAGTACTGGGTTTACAATAAAATCATTTCAAAGATAATCATAAAGCATATCTTTGAAAGTAACTTAGTTTTTGTTTCATTAAAATCGGTCCACTCTATCACAAGTTATTGTAATTTGAATGACGGCTTGAGTTAAGTACGAGAGAAAGTAGTAATCTATGTATGGTGAGGCGGATGTCCCGCCATCTAGTTTAATAATTATAAGATGTGTCGATACGGGGGGCGACTTTGTCCTTTGACATAAGTACAGCACTCCTCTTCGCGAAACTGTAAAGACACCACCCGCTTGCCATCGCGTGCGCAATAATTACGCACAATAACTGCTACACCGCTATATACCTTGTGTTTAAACCGCTTTTAGTTTTAAGTGTAATAAGGAACTATTGCCGCTTCTTTCACCGCATAATAAACATTACGTTGTATGTGTTACGTGTGTGAGCGATCTGGTGGCCACCAACACTGTGATACACGTGATTCGTGGACGTGCGAGGACCAGGCAGCCGCATCCAGCAACTGGGTAAGCGAAAGTGCTTTATATACCTCCCGTATCGATCACATATTCTCACATACTCAGAGATAGACAGAGTTAGTCTGACACGCATCCACGTGTTCAGACATAATAAGTTCTCATACCGCACGGTGAGCACGGCTATTTATACGCCTGCCTCACTAATGTACTTAATATATAAAGCTGAAGAGTTTGTTTGTATGGTTGAACGCGCTAATCTCAAGAACTACTGGTCCGATTTGAAAAATTATTTCGGTGTTAGATAGCTCATTTATCGAGAAAGGCTATAGGCTATATCTATAGATATATCTTCACGCTAAGACCAATAGGAGCAGAGCATCAATGAAGAATATTTCTAAATCGGGGTTTTTTTTATTGCAGCACGGCAAAGTGACTGCACTGTGCCCGATGGTAAGCACAGTACAATCCAAAAACAACGGCGGCCACCGAGATATACTCCCTCCTCCGACGGTCGTCGTTGTCATGCCGGCCTGCGTAAGTGTCTCTTCACGTTACGTTTACGTTTTTTTTTACCTTTTGAGGGCCGTCGCTGCGTATCAGCGTTAACCCAAAGTAATTATTCTACGCGGAAAAAGTCACGGGCAGAAGCTAGTCTAATAATCCAGGGTTCTACTTTTAAATACAATTGTACAATACATTTTCTACGCCTTGTGTGATTTCTTTTCTGTTGTATTCTTATAACCATCGAGTCTTTGTGTTGCTTTACAAACACCAATGGGTACGACATTGGATTTTACCCTTTGCTGGATTTATTTTTGTTATAATTTCTAATTCGTTCTAACATGCTCCAATCTTTCTAAATGCTTTTTCATATCGCTGGGATTAGATAAACAGTTCTGTTACAATAAATTGTAGCTTACAACAACTAAATTAACATGTCTTGGTTAACATTATTGCCCGGCAGGCGATCATATGCATACATAACTTCATACTTCACTTTAATAAATATACGTGCTAGATTTTAGTTTTAGATTAGACTTGAAAATTACATCTATTTCAAAATATGTACAGAAATTTTTCTACAGCTTTTTATTAAATAAATTCGTGAAATATGATTTCAATCAAACTTTGTATCAGTACAGATTGTAACGAAATATCTACAATTCCAATATACAGTTTTGCTCTAAGCAATTGATTATGCTTAAATTCTTATAATATCTAAAACTTCGTTTCGAATATCCGAGAAGATTGCCTCGCTCGTAAGTAATTGCTATACTTGTGAAGATCCCGAATAAATCCGTGAACCTTATAACGATTTCGGGACCATAGTTAAATAAATAATAGAGAGTCAACTCCAGACTAGACAACACAATAAAAATTAAGATGGCACAGAGACGCGAGTTTTAGTCTTAATTGGAATACTTTGTGTGCCAGTACGACCCTTTATACCAGTACATAGAAACGACCAAATTTAATGTGACAAGAATGCTTTAGTAAGAATTTTGGACAATTCCTGAACCTCGTTAATTAGAGCCAACCTGTTTAAATTATACGTTTTTAGAGATATAAACTTAATCTTCATATGACGATGGGTTATTATGATAACGTGTTACTACAATCGGCATGAACTTTCAGTGAAAAAAAATTGTGACAAAACTAAATTACAGTGGTAAGGTATTTGAATACTCGTCTAATTAACTACCACTCTCAAGTTGACAATCAGTCGCCCAGCAAATATTAGTCTGTCAAGATGCACTTGAGAGCTCGTTCCTCTATGTTACGAATATTACCAGTTTAGACCCTCAATCATCGCTCAATGTCAGATAAGGTTGTGGTAAAATTTTAAAAATAAATGAATATATTAAAACACGTATGTAAGAAAGTACGAATTGCTGGATGAACGAATAAATACATAGATAAATATAAATGAGATCCAGAAGTGATATAAAATCTTATGTCAAAAATATAACACATGATGAGTAAATCTTTCTATAATTTATATACTTCAAAATTAAATTATAGTACATAATGGATTTATATTAGTCTGCTCATATAGTACAGATTATTTTGTATTCGCTACATACAAGAAACATTACACCACTATAAAACGTAATATAGAGTAATGCGTTTAAATTGTTAAATACACATTTTTATACCACATTATACATTCAGATGATTTTTTTATATATTTTGATTATTGAGGCAAGCTAGTTAACGGACAAAAATAATTACAATTTCCATCTCTATAGTTATTTCGACAATTTCTATCATTTTAAAAGGTTTTTTGTTTAAGTATATGTCATTGTTTTAAATGTATGTTCTTCGGACACATGTTAATTATTAATACTAACTTAAGGGAGTTAATTCGTATCAATTCGTGGCCGTTTTTGTCACTGTATGCTACTAAAAATTTAACTGAGTATTACGGCAAATATTATAAATTAGTATAATGAGAAAAAAACTCCAATTATGATGTAATTTCTGATCAGTAATATTGGTGCTAAATATGTAATTAGAATTAGATAACAATATGAATTAAAATTAAACCACTGCTATACATTTTTGCACTATATTGAAACGTTTACTGGATTCTATAAAAGATTATTTAAATCATTGATACAAAAAGTGATCGAGTGAAAAGCTTTTATAATTGAGTATTTATTATTTTCATGAAAACGCTTTGAGCATACGTTATCGAAGATAATGAAGTTTATTTCATTTTTCATAACGTTGATTGAAAAGTATAAGTTTATTGGCTATTTGATAATTACTATTCTATTGTAAAAAAAATTTAGCTATAGCGTAATGAATATAAAATATATGTGAAAATATTTTGTTTTCCTTCTAATACATATTGTTATGACCTGTACAAAAAATGATATTATCCGAACATTTAAAACGTCTCTAGACCACTCTAGAACTCTCTCTAGACATCCCACCATAAAATTAATAGATAAGTCATCGAAACGTGGGAAAAAGAAACGCTCACATTTATACTTTATTGGTCTAAACATTGTAAAGAAATAATGGGGTCCTAAAAATAACATGTCTGCGAACATTTTAGAATCAATCAATTATGGCAGCGTTCCAGAGATTTCCACGTTCCGTTAATGAGGTACATAATATGTAAGTAAGTACGCCAGACGCCATCTAAGAATAGTTCTACTCTGGAGATCGAAGTGAATATAAAAAAAATAAAAGGAAGAAATATACGAGCGGACTTTAACTGTGACACTTAGAGTGTTAAATTGTACGATCATATTGTATCTTATGCGATAATGAATATGTATAATTTTGTCTAGGCCTCTTCAAATAAACTTATTTTGACGCAAACATTTTAAATGCCCACGGATGTATCAAAATACACCTTATGTGTAGAACACCTTACACATTACTACAGTATATCATATATATTAATACGTGAAGCCAAAACTTTGTACCCCTTTTTGAAAGAAATGCGCGAACGGATGCACGTGAAATTTGGCATAGTTAAAGTTTATATGGAGGAGAAGTGCAGAAAGCTATTTTTTTATATAAAAAGCATTACAAGTATATTAAATTAATTAAAATATACGTTACTCACACTACTGCTTGAATTTTACATAACATATACACACATGTAAATTTTGACAAAATCATCTGTCATTTTACTCTTTCGTTCCAATTACCTTTTTCAATATTTTTAACATGACTGCCCTTTGAAATCAACTGGTCAAATTGTAAGTTAATTGTATAATAATATAAATATGTAAATTCATAACATACTTTAAAAATTAATTGATACATAATTTATGGAATCACTGAAATAATTATTATTCTCTTTGGTGTTATTGAATGTCAATTTTTTTAGGTGACAGGACTGCTTCCATTTTGCTTCATGTTGTCATAAGAGTAAAGCAATATTACCAAAGTCAATGTCAATATTTTAATATTTAGTATTTTGTATGGTGAACTCACTTTAAATGATGATTCAATAAAAAGAGCCAAAAAATACTTTGTAAATTCAAAATAACAAAATTTGTTTGCTCATGAAAGTAATCCATGGCTTAGATGTCCGCGGTTACAATGATGCAGTTCAACCTGATGTAGCAATTACATATATTTGGTACAGTTGATGATGAATTTTGAACAAAAATGAATTCTTTTCAAAAGTTATTGGTAGTATTAAAAATATCTTTGTTTTAGATTCATCATTTGATTCTATTGTGTATCCATTACTTTTCCAAGCGATGTTACTGGGCATATAACTATTCCTCATAATGTACAGACTTCATTTAATTCAATATCGCTCAGAAATGCCACCACTCATGGTGTCGTGTAAAATTAAATGAGAATTGTATTTTATTTATTGTTATTTTCGTAAAGTTATATTTACTTAAAATTTGAGAGTTTTACCACCTTATGTAACCGCCTGTTTTTTGTTTCAAATTTATAATTATTATTTCATTTAGACATAGATTTTTTCATGTTTATATAATTTAAAAAAAAGTGGCAAATAACTGAGTAGCCATGATGAAAAAAACCTTTGATTATAGAAGTAAGTTGACAAAAGAATCCTAATAAAGTTCACACTTTAAAAAATCAATGAACTATGGTCGAATGTCGACCACTGGGCGCTTACTAGTAAACTGCTATTATATCAAAAAATCTCAAAATTGATACAATCGTTTCTGAACACATACGTCAGGCAGATAGAACGAAAAAGCTTCACGAACCCTATAAATGTGTTCTGTCATCGGTTCTAAAACCCTTCAAAGTATTTTTTTGTAAAATATCTTTAATGTACAGATTTTCTCAATATGGAAAAATTGAAGAGAAATGTTTACTTAATAAATTATGAAATTAAACGTCGGTAAATTTTCCAAAAGCAAATAAAAACGTAGAGCAATTATTGTTCCGAATATTTAAACAGCAAACACGCTTGTGGGCGGGCGGCGCTATCAGCAACCGTTGCGGTCACTTCCCGTGCTAACGACATTTCCGCTTTCATGTTTCCGGTTAATATTTAATGCTTGCGTAATCTCTGAAAATGGTTTAATTTTGTTATATTTACGTTACACTAACTGTGCTCATGGTTTTGCACACGTTTTTTTAGTATTATATGTAATAATAACTGCATGTTGTCGTAATTAGTTGAGTTTTATTATAATAGCTATAATAATAATTATTATTTGATATTTAGTTATATTTCTATATATAAAAAGGATCCCTGCTTCTTACATTAGTGTTCACAGTGTTGCAGGAAATAGTTAAAATTGTTGTGAACGTGCTAAGAATTACATGAAATACAATAAAAATGACCATAAACAATTAGACATTATAGGATTTACACCAAATTGAGAACTTTTATGAATATTTTCACATCCTTGGAATAATCATGAGAATTGGTCGAACGACACAGAATTTGTCATACTGTAGTGCCACCTAGTGGTGAGTTGTTATAAAATGGATAACATAAAACCCTTCTTCATTTGAAAAAAAAAAAACAAAATATGTTTTCTTTTCCTGATAATCCGTCAAACAGTGTTTCAATTTTTAAATCTCTGACATATACACCACCAGCTACTTTAATATATACCTATATATGCTGGCTTATTAGTTAGTATTATATCTGTATCCATTGTCACAAAAGTAAATATTTTCGAATGGAGATACAAAGTACAGTATTAAAAAGCAGCTTAATAATTTGCCAAATAAAATTACTAAGTAAAATATCTTGTGTAGATCCAATACTGGGACTATTAAATCATACAATCTTTAATCATAATCATAATTTTATTGATGTCAATAGGATTATTTTCGCCTAGACCAGCTGGCGACAACAACTCATATATGTAGGTAGTTCAGTTAAAATACTGAATAAATTCAGTAAAACTATTCCTCAAATATAAAAAGGTATAGAATGGGGATAGTCAGAGGAAGGCCTATTATTATTTTTTTTTCGAACTGACTACGCTATTGACCAAGCAAGGTCTTAACAGCTTCACCGGACTACTAAGGCGAGCGCTTAAGGCACTCAGCCGAGGAAGGCCTATTAAGTTAGTAAAAGTTACGACCCGAGCATGAGTTTCTTTATAAAAAGATCCTTGCTAGAATTCAAATAATACTCTCACATATGATAATTCTATGCTATAAAGAAACAAGCATGTATTTCTACTATTCATATAGGTCATATATTTACAATAGCATGCCTTATAAATGCCGTGTTGTTAGTTATTTTCTCATTATGAGAAGTTTGAAGTTGAAAGTATTTGGAGAGCAATCTCACCTCTACTCTAAAATGAAGTACCTATATTATTAAATTGAGAAATGATAATCACGGCATTCGTTCTTAAGAGATGATTTCTGAATATGTCAAACATTCCACTCATTCCACTCACTTCTCCAAAAATGATTGATGGAAGAACGGCTTCATTCGAATACAATAAATTCATGCAAGCACAGTACAATTCTAAAATAACGGTGACCACCAAAACCACTGTAATCCATAAACAGTTGCTATTACAGTGTAGTTCTGCTTAAAAAATCTGTCCTAGTGACGTCAAGAGAAGTCTGTACGACAAAGATATGATATACTAGCTGCTACCCGCGGCTCCGCTCGCGCTTTTTTGAAATGTATTAAAGAAATGTAAAATTATTAGTAGGTGTGTACATTACAGAGATGCTTTTTCAAAAACATTTGTAAGTACGACACGCACGCCATCTACTGTAACATGTAACGTGTACATTAGATATGTGAATAATAACAGTGTATCGAATGAGATGGAATTTATCATCAGCAACATACCTGGAACTTTAACCTATAATATATCACCCTCAGTACTCACTTAGACTATATAAGAAAGTAATTAAAATTTTAAGCTATATATTATTGAACAATATGTGTTAAATCTTTTATTATACAGATATAATATGCCCGTATTGTCGATATAACTAAGTTAGTCTTATACGTTACCATAATCACTGAGTTATGTAGACGCAAGCGAGGTAAATAAAACAAAATGGCCGCCAAATTGACCAAAAAGATAATATGATTTAAATTACATAAAAACATATTACTTTAAATTATGTATATTTATTCTTGAAGTCCAGTAAAGCACACATCTCATGGGGTCTTTTTTACTATAAACAACATATCTATGATAAATTTCACATGGACGAATATACGGGTAACAGTGTAACAAATAAAATAGAATATGTCAACCGCTATAACTTCGGATATTTGTCAGTAAAATTCCCCTTAACATAGGTCCAGCCGTTTCGTATATAACCCGGAACAAACAAACAGACAGACAAAATATATCTAATAATATAAATACCGACAACATTTAAAAAAAATATTTTTTTGTTGTTTGTAGCTATATCCATTCACCAAAAAGTTGATATTTTAATTTCACATACAGACACTTTATTATTATAATACGCAATAGATTACAAATAAAAAATTGGAAACAAAACAAACGTAGAATAAACATTTTGAATAGAAACACAAAATAAACTTTAAAAATGTTTTCGATAGAAAGATGTCACGTTACCATGGCAACGTATATAGTACTAACCCTAACGCTAAAAAAAATTAGCCTGATTTTGAAACATTCTTCATTGGTGCTCCGCTCCTATTAGTCTTAACGTGATGATATAGCCTTCCTCGATAAATGAGCTATCTAACACCGAAAGAATTTTTCAAATCGGACATGTAGTTCCTGAAATTAGCGCGTTCAACCATACAAACAAACAAGCAAACAAACTCTTCAGCTTTATATATTAGTATAGATAGAATTAAATTGTTGATGAATGAAAGAGATGGAAGTTATCGTAAAGTTGTGGCTCGCGAGTGTAAGCACTTTTGTGAAGTTACCGATGAACTCACTGAATCATTAGCAGTTTAAATGAAACTGTATCATCTGTCAACCGTATTACTTTTACTGATATAGATTATGCTATAGTAATTGGCTTTAAATTTATTCCACAACGAGCCTAGTATTCATTTGCTTTTGACATGAATACATAGTCAGTGAAGTCGACAAGTCGATCACAGATTTTAATTATCGCTCGTGCCCGTGTCGCTCCACATCGGCGTATTGTTCCTAGACAGATGTGAAATACGTTTGATTTAACTTTGCCAATCTCCGAATGTAAATCTAGTCTGAACTTTGCATCATACGAAAGTTTTGTCTATGCTTTTGGTATTCCCACGTCTTATTATAAACGATATTAGTTGTATCTAATATTATGTCTTATACCTATTCGTATATATAGATTTTTGACGTGACAACGTCTTATAAATCAATAAACGCCGGTTGCATGCACCAAAAAGCGTGACCCATTGTCACGTTCCGCTTGAACAAGCGACAGGGAGACGCGATCGGCCGAAGTCTTCGGCTTGTGACGCATCTATCTCTCTTTCAGTCCATCAGTCAATGCGTCCGAGTAGAAGAGAGCGCCGGAGGCCCGCCTGCCCTCTTCTTCCTTCTCCTCTCCCCCTCCCTCCCTTTCCCCCAAACACAGGCTGGCAACGCACTTTCGACTCCCCTGGTGTTGTTAGTGTCTATGGACGGTGGTGATCACTTAACATCAGATGACCCACCTGTTCGTTTGCCTGCTATGACATAAAAAAAGAGAGACAGCTGCAGCACACAGTCTACACGTGAACTGTTTTCTCAATTGTTTCTAAAGTGAAGTGAAAAGATAATGTGGCTTCTATCATTTATTACAACAACAATTGCGGCAAAAAAGGTAAATAATTCTCGCATTTTAAGAATTTGACTAGCGATATAATCTAATGTATTTCTTTCATTATTAAATAATTAAATTAAATTCATAAAAGTATGAAATTGTTCGTCAATGTTTTTTTGTGACGTTATCACGTAAAATAATTGTCCGTAAACCGACTTTACAGCCAACCAATTTTTTTCTTAAATGATTTTTGGCTGTGAACTTACGATTTGAACAATACCCAAGTCAAAAAAGCAACTTGGTAAATAACGGACACCCTAATAAATATATACAAATACATAATGTTAGATGTATGTGTCTCATAGAGTAGGGAGAATTGTTCATACTTCGTGCAACAACTTTCTTTATTTCTTAAATCTTATCGTTTCCTTCAGTAGATTTGGGTTATTTCCGTTCCATTCCATTCCACTGATGTATGATTTTTTAAAAGAACCTCATGGAATGAAGGTTGTTGAAGGTTCTATATCTTATTAACCGAAATTATTAATGCCTCACTATTGAGTAATAGTCATTTTTCAAAAGGTATGCCAATCCTTAAATATTTACCAAGCCTTACCGAATTCCTAATGATGTCTGCTGTGCGATAATATTATATTTATTTTATTCGATCATGCAAATGAAAACTCTGCATAAGTATTCTCTATTCAGATCGTATAAATTTTGAGATTTATGTGACTTTACTGTAATAAAATCAGTCGAGATGTTTCCCCATGTCTCGTTAAAAACACTTGTTCAATACCCGGAATGGGGTCCCTCCTACCGTGTTATTAAGGACCTCTTCAAGACGAAGGTCTGACGGAAAGGTAAATAGAAATGCTTATCAAAGTCTAAGGAATATTTTCTTCTCTTTTTATGTACAGATTTAGGCATGAAGTCGATATTTTTTACTATGACACTTTTTTTTATTTACCGTCAGCGGTACGTTGATTTTAGTGAGCAAATTTGATACTCTTAATTAATGGTCATACATATAATGAGAACGTAAATCTAATGTAACTGTCTTTCTTAGATTTGTGTAAAAAAATTGCAGCTGTCTAGGAATAGGTAATAAAATACATATCAATCATTTAAAAAAATGTCTATCTCTCTATTTGAATACGCATCATTGCTAAAGTACTGCTTTCATGATGAAGCTTCACATAAAAACGAGATGGTGGCCCTCTTCTTCCGACTTTCCAGGGTGTTTTCGTGGGAAGTCAGAATCTATGCTCCCTGGTAATATTTTCCATCCACTTTACTATGCACAATAATTAAACTATATTACGTAAAACACCACGAATATTACAATAATAGAATTAATTAACACAACACTATGAATAAAATATCAAATTCACTACATGACATTCCAAGATCCCGCCAAAAACTCTATTTCGTAACTTAATAGTTAACCAGTAATCTTCGTGTGTGTTCAGGTATGATTGTGGTTTGTGGGATACAAATGCTATTCTAAAAAACAAAATGCTACCCATTAGTCCTATCAAATCAGTACCAATATAAAATTTCGTAAAGTAACAATATAAAAATACTGGATTATACCTTGAACCGTCTAAAACAATTTGAATTAGGATTTTTTACAAACTTATATGATAAGTAAGTATATATACTAAGCCTGCTGAAAATAAGGTTCACAACTGTCTATACGAGGAGCAGCGGTAATTTTGTCGTCGGAGATATTTTCCAGACATTGAAGCGAATCAGTGGACAGCGAAATTAAAAAAAAAATTGATTAATTTTACAGACCTGACATGTAACGAGAAAGTATATTTAGCCTTTTGTTTATTCATAGTAAATTAAAATGTGTATTTAACTAGCTGTGCCCGCGACTCCGCTTGACTATGTTATATATTTTCCTATAAATGGTTTCGTTTTAATAAAATCGATGTTGTTCAACTGACCCCTCTGCCCAATATCTATCTATACATATAATAAAAATGAAGTGTCTGTATTTAATATCAAAATAACATTTTTTTACTGATTGGATATGAAAGTATACAGGCAAGTGATAACGAAAATACAATTTAAAAAAAATTTGTCGGTGTGGCTGTCTGTCTGTTTGTTCCAGGTAATCTCCGAAACGGCTAGTTCGATTTTGACGGGAATTTCAATGGCAGATAGCTGAAATTACAGCGGGTCACTTAGGCCACTCTCAATTAGACTAGCTGTTAACCGCGGCTTCGTCCGTAATGCTATCTCCAAAACGGTTCGACCGATTGTTGCGGGACTTTTACCGGCAGATAGCGGGCAATATAAGTAGTGATTTAATTTATTTTAACTTAGACTAACGGTTAGACAGATTAGACAGATTTTTACGGGACTTACACAGGCAGATAGAGGACATAATAATAAGTAATTTAAACTATTTTAATTTAGACTAACTGTTTTGTTTTATTTACCGCGCTTTCGTCTACATAACTTAGTAACCATAATAATATATAAGACTATTGTATAGAGTTCAATGAGCACTATTTAAATTTTCAAATATTAAAAACTGCTTAGACAGATATAAAGTTTCATATCTTGATTATATCTATGCAAGATTTCAAGAAGTCAGCTCATTGATTGTTTACAATTCAACATCATAACTATTAATAGTAATTTTGAGGATAGAACGGGTTTTTCTAATAAGATATTAAACCATAAACGTATTAATTATTGACAATATGGTCATATTAAATCATAGTAATAACATCTTTAAGTCATTGTTTCATTAGCTCCTTATACAGTGTAATTGAGCAGAGAGGTAGTTATATGGTGGGTTAAGGTTCCAAATATGTTGCTGATGATAAACCCCCTTTGATACACTGTTCGTATTTATATATCTAATGTATAACGTTACTGTAAGTGGAGTGCATGTGACTACGCTATTGACCTAGCAAGGTCTTAACAGCTTCACCGGACTACTAAGGCGAGCGGTGAAGCTGTTAAGACCTTGCTAGGTCAACAGGGTAGTCAGTTCGAAAAAAAAAAAGTGTGCGTATTATGCTTACAATTGTTTTTAAAGACCATTTCTATAATTGTAGATGGTCTTACAATGTTATATTTCTTTAATAGAATTAAAAAAAAATAGCGTGCAGAGCTGTGGATACAGCTAGTTATTAATAAATCGGTGGAATGGTAAATAAGTTGATGTATTACAGCGCCACCTAGTAATGAGTTATAGTAATACAGATGAAATAAAAACCATAAGAAAATGGTAATAAGAAAAAAGTTTAAGTCCCTAAAAACTATCTCAGTCCGTTGAACCAATACCTTTTTTTTTTTTTTTTTTTTTTTTTAACGTGGGGAAATCCCTTATGGATACCCACCCTCCCGGGGGAGAGAGTGGGTTATGTCCGACTCGCACGGACTAAAACCCCACGGTGTACCGACAGACCGTTGTGTGGGGGCGGCAAGGGATCGTACATGCTACTCAACCTTGTAGAGCCGCCCCCACGGTCCGCCCGGCGGAAGGTGACCGCCGGGCTCCTACCTATAGAGGGACAAACCGGGTACACGCCGGCTGCCCCCCCTCGTCCACCGAACCTGTGCAATGAGGAGATGGGCCCCCCGGCCCACCCCCTCAGGTCCGGCTACGGTGGCAGGAGGAGTTGGGCAAAGCGCCGCCTCCTCCTGCCAATCCTCCGTTGGCGGAGACGGCCACTTAGCGGGTCTTACTTAGATGACGTCCTCGCAGAAGGAGGACATCGCTCGCCACGCCTGTTCGCTGCCAAGCATGGCCGAGACCACGCTCGGCAGCGATAAGTCCGGTCCTACCGCCGCCGCCAGAATGCGGCGCTGCTCCCCCCACGCAGCACACTCAGACAGAGTGTGTTGCGCGGTATCTTCGGCAGCGCCGCACTCGTGGCAGGCGGCGGTCGGCTCCCTGCGTGCGATCCGGTGCAGGTACCACCCGAAACAACCGTGTCCGGTGAGTACCTGCACCAGTCGGAACGTCAGGGAGCCCCACTCCCTTTCCATCCACGCCCGCAGGACCGGGCGGACGGCGTCCACAGTGAACCGCCCGAACCGCTCGTCCGCCAGGTCCTGCTTCCATTTTTCGACGGCGTCTCCCCTGAGACGCCGTCTCTCCGCCTCTATCTCCCTGGGAGCCGGAGGCTCCCCCCTTCGTCTCCTCGCCGCCGTGAACTCGTACACGGCGGCGAGAACTCCTGCCTCCAGCTCCCAGGGCAGGGAGCCGGCGAGCACAAAGGCCGCCGCCGAGGACACCGTGCGGTACGCCCGGATCGCCCTCAGTGCCACCGTGCGCTGCGCATTACGCAGCGCGCGCACGTTGGCGGCACCGAGGGCGTCGGCCCACACCGGTGCCCCGTAGGCGGCCATCGCCCGCACGACTCCCATGTAGAGTCGGCGGCACCCGGCGCCAGGCCCCCCTATATTAGGGAGCAACCGGCCGAGTGCCGCCGCCGCCCCAGCAATTCGCGGTCCAAGCCCCGCAAAATGGGGCTCGAACCGCCAGCGCCCGTCCAGGGTGAGGCCCAGATACCTCATCTGGGTCCCCATCCTGATCCGGGCGCCCTCCACCACAACGTGGGCCCCAGGTGGTGGCCCCCGCCGAGGCCCATGAAAGAGTAGGGCCTCGGTCTTCTCGAGGGCCACCCTGAGGCCCAACCTCCTGATGCGCCTGACCACGAGGGTTGTGGCCATCGTGGCCAGGCGCTCCACCTCCCTCCACTCCCCCCCCCCCGGGCTACGACTAGGGTGTCATCCGCGTAACATATGAGGCGTGCCCCATATGGGAGCACGCCGCGGAGCACCCAGTCGTAGCCCATGTTCCACAGGAGCGGCCCCAAGGCCGACCCCTGTGGAACCCCCCGCCTTGTGGCCCGCCGGACCATACGCCCGTCGCCGTCTACGTAGGCGACCTCCCTACCCTCGAGGTATGCCTCCAACACCCGCCGCAGGTACGGGGGCACTCCGAAATATCGGAGCGCCTCCCGTATGACGCCATGCGGCAGGGTGTTGAAGGCGTTGGCGATGTCAAGGGACACCGCCAACACCCTTTCCCCCTGGGAGGTCGCCTCCGCAGACAGCGACTTAAGGAGGGACAGGGCGTCCAACGTGGAACGTCCTGTCCGGAAGCCATACTGCGCGTCCGCCAGATTAGGCCCTACGCCTTCTAGGTGCTGGACGACCCGGGAGGAGATAATCCTCTCCAGCACCTTCCCGGCGTCGTCCAGCAGGACGAGGGGCCGATACGCGGACGCGCAGTCCGCAGGGCGGCCTGCCTTTTCCATGAGGCAGAGCCGCCCTAGCTTCCATGGCTTCGGGAACTGCCCGACCAAAAGACACCGGTCGAACAGCTCCCGAAGCCATCCCCCTAATTGGCCCAAGGCGAGGCCGAGCACCCGACCTGGGACCCCAGCAGGGCCGGGCGCTCTACGCCGGCTGAGGAGGCGCTCGACTGCCCTCCCCATCTCCTCCTCCGTTATCGGAGGGGGGGGACCGTCGAGCACCTCCTCGACTACCTCACGAGGTGGAGGCATGGGAGGAGCCGGTAGCATCGGAGGGTCGGGGAATAGCTCTCCCACGACCCTCGCTACCACCTCCGGCCGGAGGGTCTCCGTCGCCGGGGGCGCCCAGGATCGCAACTTCTTGCGCACGATCCGGTACGGGCGCCCCCAAGGATCCCCCTCCAGCGTCTGGAGCAACTCCTCCCATGCTGCTTCTTTCGCCCGGCTGATGGCAGCCTGCAGGGTCTTCCTACACTCCCTGTAGCTGCCATACAGCCGGGCTTCCGCCTCCGGGTCCCGGTGCCGGCGTCGGCGGCTGCGCCCGAACAGCCGCCGGGCCGCGGAGCAGGCCGCTCGGAGATCGGCGATCTCCGGCGACCACCAGTACACCGCCCGTTTATCTGGGCGGTGTACGCTCCGCGGCATCGACGCGTCGCAAACCTCCGTGAGGGCTGCACGGAGGCGGGCTGCGGACGCGTCGATATCAGCCCCTGTGGGGGGGGGCATGGCCCAGGCCTGGACGATGGCCGCCTCTTCCGCTAATTCACGGTTGAGGCGGCTCATCGCCCAACAGGGGAACTTCGCGCCCCTCCGGGGGCGGGTGCCGATCCCAGCTTGGGAGGTGGAGACCTCGAACCTGATATATCGGTGGTCCGATAAGGTCTCCACCTCCTCCAGCACCCTCCACCCCCGGACACGGCGTGCGATGGACGGGGTGGCGTTGAACCAATACCTATCTTAAATATATAAAAATTATGTCACTATGTTTGTCCACAATGAACTCTGAATTTACTCAACTGACTTTAATGAAAATTGGTATTTATGTATAATTTGGTCCAGCTTGAGAGATAGGATAATTTATATTTCGATTAATGGCCTCAATATTTTTTAATTACAATTTAATTGATTGTCAGTGTTGATTATTAGTAATCATTGTGCGTTTCATCAGTCTCAAACAAATGGCGCTTTAAATTAGTTTACTGATAGAAAACTGTAGGACCGACTGTTATAGACATTTCATAGATGGCGCCATGTTGTGATTTTGAATTTCTTTTTCAGCTTCTGTTTATTTTATGATGGATGTTCTGTTAATCTATTTACTACATAACCTTGCTTTTTCTGTATGATTTTTGTTTCTTTTTCATGTTTTGTGTATTATTTTCAAGTACCTCGTCAGTTTTTATACAGACTCATTACTCCATAATACTAAATAATTTATCGTAGTTTAATTCATATAATAGCTAAGCCACAGCAATTCGTGGCTGGGTTAGCTAGTACAGTTATAATTTATAAGCTGCGTTGTATCCACGGCTTCCTTTTGTAGAAACGCCTTTTATATTTCTCAGCAATTGTGTATTTATTTGAATTTACTATGGGCTGCTTCTTATTTCTTAAACTATATCAATAAAGTGATGGAATTTTGGACTCTATTGGATATGTTTCAATCAAATTTGTTTAGTTTCACCTCTTAGATACGCAGCCCTTATCTAAAAATGATTGGCTCAGCCGTTTCGTTGATTAGCCCGGATGAAAAACAGACACTACGTTTTTACTCATATCTATAGATTACCGTACTGGCTACGCATCTGTAATATAATTCCCTTGAAGACACAAACGTGGGGAAAAAATAGTACACTTTTTATAAAATAATTCCAAAAGTAAATAATTCGTGGGTGTACAGAAGCTAACGGAATAAAATTATCATAATAATAATCCCTTTGAGATAGAAATGATTCCGAGATCTTCTTATCCGAACCTTTTTCTATAAGTTAAATAGATTATGGACAAGGACTCACTTTTATTAGATAAAAAAAATAGATAACCTTGTGTCACTGGACACACTCCTGCTTATAGAGTTAACGAATTTTTCAATTTTTCCTATAATAAGAGGTATGTGAAAATACCAATACAGTAAAGTGTAAAAGCCCTACACATTAATTGCAAAGTTCTAAGGATATTCTGATATTTGGAAATTTTAGTTAAAACAACCATATACACTATATAGTATTTTTTTTATTCTTAAAATAAAGCTTTTTTATATAAAAAGTAGATACTCTTGTGTCACTGGACACACTCCTGCATATAGAGTTAACGAATTATTCCTTGAATAAAGACGCATGTCAAAAGCCTATACTAACGTGTAAAACTGCCCTACGTATTAATGTCAAGTTTTATAAATACTCTGTTAATAAAATTCAAGTTGAGATAACCATAAATTATATGTTTTTTTAAGCCTTACAAAACCACGACATCCTTGTTCATCGTTACACTAACCTTTTACAAACAACATTAATTTAAAATAATTTAATTTACACATTTATTCACATTTTAAATCCATTCTAATCCGTTAGTGAGCGTTACTAAATTGCATGATTTAATGCTTGTAATAATAGTTTAACGATACATATCCATAGAAGTTGCTTGGAATAAACAAATATTACTTTAAAATGTTAAACTACCAATAGTTATTGACTCATCAAAGTTATCCATAAGATAAACTGTCAAATGGCCCGTTGATTATTACTGACATTTATCGTATGATTGTGTTTTCAAACCCGCAATTTGATAAGTTATCGAACCGATAACGCTATTGGACATATAAACTACAATTAAAGTACCTCAGATACACAATATACATTTTGTATTATAGTTTAAGTAGTTAGTAGACTTTTATTTTTTACTAGCTGTGCCCGCGACTTCGTCCACGGGAACCTGATGTACAAAACAATTACTAATAAAGTCATCTGAACGTATTTATTCCATTTGCTTATCTGCTTTTTCCCCATACTTAAGTCGGGACGCCATTAAAATTACAATAAATTTTGATAGAGCGGACCGATTTTAATGAAACAAAGACTAAGTTACTCCCAAAGATATGCTTTTTAGGTATAAGAGGTTTTATTGTGAATCCAATACTTTAGTAGTGATGCGTGTTCATACAAACAAACACACAGTCAGACAAACAGACAGACATTTCTAAAAATGATCGAAATGTATTCTATTACTTATTCCTAGACACCCGCAAAAATTTTTTTCACCAAAATCGAAAAAGTACATGCACGTTAGATTTACAGTCTTATTATATGTATAGATTATTTGTTATCGAATGTTTTTTTTTAATATTTTATGATATTATTATGATTTTTCTTAGCAAGAGGTATTTTAAACACGCGAGTCATAAATCAAATACATAAAATTGCACAACAAAGACATAAAATTATTTAATTAGCCAAACATACAAAAAGGGACAACAATAAAATATTATTATACCTATAGTAATTTAATTACACATCCTAATAAAAGCCTTATATGAAAGACTAGCCGACCCGTGCCCACTTCGTTGGGTGGTAATAGGCATTATCAAGCTACAACTTTTCTCTAGAACTCAATCATATATATCTCATAATTAAGGCAGCGTTCGTAAGAAACGTTTTCGTTCGACCATTTTTCTCCGACTTCCCAGATATTACCCCCTACAACCTCAGAAACTTTACCTCTTTATAATATTAGTATAGATTATAGATAATATAATTAGTTAATAGCTTCTGCCCGCGACTTTGCACGCGTGGAATAGTTACTTTGGGCTAAGACGCAGCAGAAGCTCTCAAAAAGAAAAAAACATCTCGATTTTGAAACATTTTTCATCTGTGCTCTGCTCCTGACCTTAACGTGATGATATATAGCCTATAACCATTCTCGATGAATGAGCTATATAACACTGAAAGAATTATTCAAATCGGACCAGTAGTTCTTGAGATTACCCCTTACAACGCCCCAACATCACAACGTCACAAACTCACAAACTTTACCTCTTTATAATATTAGTATAGATGTAACACAAAAACAAAACTTAATAACCAGAAAATCACTGAATTGATTTAGATAATTATTTTTTTAAGTTGTATTATTTGCCCAGGATTTAGTACACGTTTTATTAAAGCGTGCTATATATTAAACAAGTCATTAAAACTTAATTACTTGAGGACTATTATATCCGTAATGTTATATTCGAATCGTTTAATGTTAGCTAATCCTCGCAGTTAAATGGTGGATGAGATTATTAAAAAAAAGAGATATTATAAATGCAAATTTATGTTTAAATTGTAGCGACTGTGTCACAATCCACGCAGGCAGCGTTTAAGACATAATAAGTATTATATACAAGCTGCATGCCCCGTGTTCGTATTTATTTTGTATATTTAGCAAGCTATCAAAAAGATTAAATATCGATAAAATCGCATATAGTCCAATTATAAGATAAAATTACAATGTCTAATGTCAAACAAATTCTAATTAGGTGCTATATAGATAGAATCAAAAATTAATTTGTACAAGTACACCGTCCAATTATATTTTTAAGCAAGTTTTTTTTTATTGTAGCACGATAAAATGATTGCGCTATGCCTGATGGTAAGTAAAGTACAATCCAAAAACAATAGCGACCACTGAGTTACACAATAACCATCGCCGATCGGCCGCTCTCCTAATCCCGAAACGCGACCCGCAGAAGCGAATCACTATGACGGGCCTTTTCTCCATATACATGGTGGCTGCGACCCAGTCAGGCTCTGAAGCCCTACCACTCCGCTTTCGCAATTGCCTCGGTTGTTATTCAGCAGGGTGCACCACGTGCAGGTGAGGATGGCTTGAGTGTCCCAAGTCTTATAATGTTATTCGACACCCCTTACACCCCTAAAGTGCTGCTTGTATGATCCGAATGCATAAAAAATATGTCGATATTATTATTTGTTCGTAGCATATATACATACAAACTAGCCATGCGTATTAAAGGGCTGTTATATACGGTGTTAAGTGCCGTAGTTGAAATGGAAAAGGTATGTGGATTACGCAACGCTTGGCAATTAGGTCTCAGGTAGAAGTGGTTGATAAGAAATGCATCCATGGAACCGTTTATAATATTGTGGAGGATTCATAAGTCAGATATATTTCGTCTCATTTTTAAGCTAGCGATGTTAAACTATTATACTTTACCTTTTGTAATCAGGGATATGCTTACAAACACCTTTTCTTATACTCAAATGTCTAACAAAACGAGCTTGAATGGATTCGATGAGCTCCCTATGAGTGGAATAGTGAGGGGACCATATCGTAGAACCGAATGTGTTTACTTACAAAGAAAATGAAACTAATTCTTCGCTTTATAGTACGACCATATAATAAAATAAAATGGAGATGAAACAACTGAAGGTCAATGTATCAATTCTGTCAATATTTTTGAAGATATACATACTGTCTTCTGTCGCACTCATTTCGAACATTTTCTTTCACAAAACCTTGTCATGACAATTAGTAATATAACAAATAAAAGACAAGACAAATAAATGCAGTTATTTTAAAGTAATACGCTTGCAAATATTCGGGAATTGATTTTTATTAATATAGATATAACTACATATTTAATTAATTTGGAAAAGCCTATAGTCTTAGTATAATGTAAGTATATAAAGCGCGAAATGCCATCGACTTATGCATGGTATCCAAAGAGTCGCAGTTATATGTAGCGAAGATATGAAATATAAATTATGTCTCAGACCATTATAGGTATAAACAAATATGATTACACTACAAAACAATACTTGAACTCGTACGCATAGAAGTATTATCTTCAAGGGTCAATGATACAGATAATTTTACACAATTAATGGGACGTCAGTATTGTCTGCGAATTTATTAAAATCAGACGAATGTTCGCGTAGATATTTTATATTTCTTAAAAGCATTGTTAATGATGTTCAAATATTTTACAGTGTTAATGGTAGTTGGAGTGACTGTGAATGCATATAATGATGATGAATATGTTGACGCAGTTATAGATATGCTTCTGAACGGTGAAAGCAAGGAGTTTACACAATCAATTGAAGATTATGAAGGTAAATTTCTATTATTCTCGACCGCTGCTTACGAGACAGAGTTGGCAAGTTTCATAAGTGTTCCCACGCTTTTGTGTTTAATTTATAAGTTTGCTTTATTATACACTATACTCTATGACGTCTGTTGAATTTGACGTCACTTAATTTCGTAATAGTTTATAATTATTGTTGTTGTGTTGTTCAATTCCTAAAGAGATTATAATGAGGTAGCCTTCACAATACTATTCAACTCTCAATTGCTCTTAGTGTGCCTGTAATAAAAGCAGCCACTAAAAAATTTTAATTTTAATTTTATGAGTGGTTCCAATTTATTAGATGTACAATTTAAACTTACCTATGTTCGTATTTGCTTGTATTGTTATTTATTATGTTTGTATTAGTATTTATTATTTTTTTTATTCTCAGGCTTATAGTGGCCATTGTGCAACCAAGGTAGTGAATAGCTTTGCGACAGGCACATTTGTAATATTTGTAATATCTGTAACTTTTTGTTGTTGTTAGCTGTTTACATGTTATAAGCTCTGTTATATTTATTGTCAAAACAGCGACTACACGTCCTTTACATTACTTAGGGCCCCCATTGAAAATCAGCGCTGCAGTAACACCCAGTTGTGCTGCAGCACTTAGCTGAATGGGGATGCCTTTGTTGGATATAATATGAGCTATGTATACGTTCATCTTGTTGTTATCCAACAATAAATACATTTCTTTCTTCTTTCTTTCTTTCAGCTAATTTAGAATAGGGTAAGAACTATTACAACCTGAACTCCTGTGATTAATCCACAGCATGCTGGTAGGGTTTTTCTTAGTCCACCGCTCGCTAGCTACGTCAAGTTAAAAATCTGTTGCCTACCAACTGTTGGCGTGTTCCGGTAGCTGTACTTGAGAGCCAGTTCCATCTAAGTTTGGCATGTTTAGCACCTTAAACCATGTCGTCAATTAGCATAAGGTGCGATTGTGCTTCCAAAAGTTAAAACCTATAAACTATACCAAAAATCTGATTAAATAATTGCATGAAACATAAATTTCAATTCATCCCAAAATCTTTCTTCCTAAAGAGTTTTAATAAAATAATTTAGATTAAGACATGTTTTTAATAATAGCTTCACAATATTACAATACCGCTCGATTACTCGAAGTGTAAATGTAACAGCTAATTTCGAATTAAATAGAATAAGAAGTATTATAACCTGAACTCAGTTATTAATTTCTTAGTTTATGCATTGACTGAATTGAACACTTCTTCCGTGGTAAAATCTTGATAAAAATCCCTACATAACTAACTATTATCCACCGTAGTCTCTTATTAATTTGTAAATAATTATTATACTACTTATTACATATCATCACTTTCACTATATATTATAAAACAGAGTCCTCTGCCACGTCTGTCTGTCTGTCTGTTGGCGATAAGCTCAAAAACTACTAAACGGATTTTTATGCGCTTCTCACCAGTAGATAAAGTGATTCATGAGGAAGGTTTTTTTAATATCAGAGCAGGACTACGTCCACCGGGCCCGTTAGTATTGAATAAAGGATGCTTATGCACGAGGAAGATGTTATACCTTTACTATTAATTGTTTTGATTGATTTAAAAAAAAATTGTCTAATGGCTAAAAGAGACGTGGTAGTCGAGCAGTTTGACCGGCGGAATATCAATCTGATGTCCGTAGGTTCGAACACCGACATGTACCAACGAACTTTTCAAAATAAGCATAGATTTACTTTTAAATTTGATATTTAAAATTTGTAACAGTATCGGCTAATAGTAAAAGGAAAGACATTGTGAGAAATATTCTTGTAGCACTGGCGTTTTTTTATATCATAGGGGGCAAATGAACATGCTCGTCACCTGATGTTAAGTGATCACCGCCGTCCATAGACACTAACATCACCAGGAGAGTCGCTAATGCGTTGCCAGCCTGTGTTTGGGGGAGGGTCGAGAAGAGGGGATGGGATGGGAGGAGGGGAGGTGGGCCTCCGGCGCTCTTACTGACCGAACGAAACGCAACAATGCAAGCACTGTTACTTCACGTCGGTTTTCTGTGAGATGGTGGTAATACCTCGAACGAGCCAGCCCTGAAACCGGTAATAGCTTCAGCATGGCTCTACCACCTCTAAAACCGTATGTGGCACAAGATAGAACTGTGGATTTCTCTGTGTCTCAAATCGTCAATACGTCGTGGGCTGGTGTGGTGATTATGCCCATACGTCCCTTCGGAAAGAGGTCTATGACCCTGCAATGGATCTCTCACAGGCTGATAATGATGGATAAAACGTTTGTTAAATACCTAATTAAAATTTAAAATAGGAATCGTCTGTAGTTTAAAGCATCAGAAATGTATGCTTAATTGTATCTAACATGTGTCTTCATTTACTTTTAGTAATTACTTCATATTGGTCTGATTACACAAGATGTGGTCAAGAGCCGACTGATGTACTGTGGGGCCTTGAATAGCAAGGGCTAATTGTACTAACTACGCTCGGAGGGTCATTGTCGCTAGAGCTATTTTGACACGCTTTATGCACTATATTGACTTAGAGCAAAATAAAATATTTTATACCTATTACTATAGAAACCTTAGATGCTAAATTAACAAAACCCAATTAGTTAGATCGGCTAGGTTTTCCGTTTCTTTTATTATCACAATGGTATTACTTCATCAAATCTGTTACAAATAATAATACAATATAATTGGATATAGTCTGAAGAAACAACAAAGAGACCATGTAATCCAGTAATCCCAGCCTATTTGTTTTAGTATGTTTTAGCAATTCAAAAGGTTTTACCAAAGATACGATACATGGTACAGTCTTATCACGATTGAAGCTGATTATACGCAAATATGTATATCTATTTGAGGGAAGGTATCTAGTGTAAGTTTTCACGTTAAGTGAACAAATAATAGCATTTGACAAAATTGGATATTTTAAGAAATAAATATGAATTTTAATTAAGTTTACCGGAATTTAGCTAATACAGAATATTAATTCAGTGCCCATATATTAAATATATCGTATCCAGACTAAGATAAAAGTATATTTAAAAAAAATGTGAAACGTCGCAGGACGCCTCGCAGATAATTTGGTATAAGTAATATGTATAAATCATATAGCGGGGAGACGTATGCCGCGACGACGCTTCATCACACCAACAGTCGCTCTCATCCCATGCTATAAATGTTTTCACATCAAAAAAACTGTAATACCGACTATTTTGTTAAAGCCGACAACCCTGTTTTAATCAGCGGTATATGGAAGTGTGGAAACTGTACCGATCTCAACGATTCCAAACTGGTCTACAGTGAAGTAAACGAAGTCGATGCTGACATGGAAAATGACGATTCCGTCGATATTCAGGTAGAGTAAGAGAGAGAAACCACCACTATTTTATCTACATTTTTTAATAAATAACTAGCAACCGGCAGCAAATTCCTATGCGCTACTAACAATATATAACTTAATAATAAGCAGTAGTTTGTAGTGTTACTACAAAGAGACGATATAGCCTGATTATAAGTACAGTGCAGTTCAAGAACATCGGTAAGTATCGAATGATTTGCAATCCATTGCTGGTCGGCGCTGTCACCCCTCTCCTAGACTGCTGAGAAAATAGTCAATAACTAAAAAATAACTAACTTAGCTTACATTCCACAAATAAGATTATTTCTACGTAGGTACGACTTCTTGCGACTAAATCGGAGTTTTCGGTGAAGGGAAAAAAAACCTGATGAAACTGTAGCATAGTGGCATTTTATAAGTTCGTCTCATTAGTTATCACCCTCTAGTTGAAAATGTCTTACCTAAGTACCTATAGGTGTTTTCCGGTCTATCCGGACTCTCAAGTCCTCCTTTTTTTTGGTTTTATTTTTCACAACTAATATTATAGTAGATGCCACTGTCGAGTACGTAATAATATTAGAAGATCTTGTCATCATTTAAAGAATGTGACAAAATGGTGGCCCACTTGTTAAAACTTTGCAGAGAATTTTTGTGGAAAATCAGAATCCATGCACCGTGGTATTCATTCCTATCTACTTCCCTAAAGTTTACAGTGACCAAACTATATTACGTAAAACATTCATCCTTAAAACTTATAAGAATAATACATCTTACTATAACATAATTCTACGTATGACTCGTTTATACAATGAGCTCGCATCCAAGCACATTTCATTAGACATATTTGACCATCGGGCATTCAAATTCAAAAAGACAATTAAGCACATTTTATATCCATGACCATTTCAACTACAGCTAGTAAGTATATGATATTTCAATAATGTTTGCTATCTTGTCTTTTTCCAAGATGTTAATTTTAATTTTCATAAATGAGTTCATTTTCACTTTTTCGTTTATTCTTATTATATTTTTTTTTCTCTAAGTTTAATGTTTCTCAGTATATACTATTATATAAAAAAATATTACTATTATTATTAGTGTAAGTTAAATTAAGTTTCTATGTGATAAAGCGTTTTAGGTCTTCAGTTTAGTTTACTGTTTTTTATTATTATTTATATAATTAATAGAAGATTATGAATAATATACAAAATCCACTACACAATATTCCAAGTTCCCTCCAAAAACTCCATTTAGATTCACGTGTTTAAAAACCATTTAAAAAAATCTGTTTCGTTTTTAGATCGGTCTGACGCTTCAAGACATGCGCTGCGTTACAGTAAGCTCTGACGTGCCAGGAGTAGTTCGTCGAGTGTCCGGGTCGTGCAGTGGGGATACTGTCACGCTTAACGTCGCCATGGCTCATCATTTCATCGTTCGAGTCTATAGTTAATTACAAACAGAATCGAATAAACACCAACAGCATAATATAATAGACATCGATAATTTTGGACTTTGTTACCTTTTAACAGTATAAATTAAAATATATACTAATGAAGATAATAACGTATACGATTCTAAATAAATTGTATTTCAAATTTATATTACTGAATAAATACATTTAATTACAATATGTACATTAATTATTTTCTTTTCAGAACATTTGTGTAAATAATAACGAACCAGTTAAAATTTAATAGAATATTAATAGCTCTTACATTAATTTAAATTCAATATTTATTTTCTTAGCTTGAGGAATGTTAAGAATTTAAATTTAATTCACAGAATAACGCCATACAAAATGATATTAATTTATTTTTAGCCTTTGATAATTCGCAGAGTGGAGAAATTGGTTTTAGGAGTGTAAAAAACGTTTTCTTGAATAAGAAATGCTATGAGGTTTTTAATACAACAAGATTGCTTGAGCCTCTAAGAAATATACTGCAAGGCTATAGCCCTTTTCGCAAAGGAAGGTAAAGGTATCATCAAATCATCACGCCAGCCATGATTAACATTATTACATATTTTTATGTTTAGACATGAACGTGAATATCCAGAAACATTATGAAGTTAACTATTTAATAGGTGACTGACAAAGATAATTTAATTACTAAGGCCATTGCTAGCCATTATTGTTATATTTAAATTTATTAAACCCCTCAAAGTAATCTATCGTTTGAATGTGATTTGTTGAACCGCTTTATCGATTAAGAAAATTCGGCTGCTCGAACGTTTATGAATTTATTATTTTTCATTAATTTATATTTGTATTATTTCATCTATAACTCAAAAAGTCCCTGAGAATCATCAAATATTAGGTCTTTACCTATGAAATTGCCGTTTTGTATGAAAACATTTAAACGAATTTTTTTCATGTATTTTTTATTTGTATTAATCGAAGTAATCACCCATGCAATCAATGCATCTTTGCCAACGCAGTGGCAGTTTATTGATGCCCTTCTTAAAGAAATCAGCTGGACGGGAGGCAACAAACGGTACGAACGGCAATTTCATAGGTAAAGACCTATTATATACCTATCCTTAGCCAAAACTAGTTTGCGTTTAATCATAATTATTTCTTTAAAAATGTCTCTATTAAAGTTTCAATTTCAAGAAAAGGCCTTATATTTTTTTCCTTTTCGAACGAACTACGCTATTGGCCTGACGGATCTTAGATTCACGGGGCTTAGGCTCTTTGAATAAACTTCAATTTTGTATTATTGATATTTGGCACTTTTAGATGACGATTCTGCCGATCACTGTTCTACGACATAGAGCTATAATAGTAGGAGATATATGCCCTTTTTAATATAAGCTTTTCAAATACAAACACTTCATAGCGATACACTAAATACTACATAACTAGAGATTGCAAACCGTTTGTAATTGTTATGTGTCATTGTTACAGATGGCCAACCGAATACTTACACATTCACAAAAGCGATGACAGAACATTTAATTATTCATAGACATAGAAACCTTACAACTATTATTATTAGACCATCGATAGGTAATATTTTATTTTTTATATTACATTGTTGTAAACTACTTAAAATTTGAATATACGTCTTCTGCTGTATCGAGAGAAAAGTACGCGCGTAATAAAAAAACACACATCGGAAAGGGTCGAGAAGTCTTTAGCTTACAGCTTTAACGAAATACATGTAACAGCTCGTTTGTTGATTTAGTGTAATTTGAAAACAGAAGCTAACATGTGATTCAAAAAACACTATTATATGAACTTATTTTTGCTGATTTCGATTATACGTAAAAGTCAATATATCAAAAAAGAAAAGCAGCTGCGCTACTCTTTGTTAGAATGGCAATAAATTAAAAGATTTAACACAAATGAATTTAGGACTAATTAACTTCAACCTCACAAATATCGAACAAGGATTGTTACTAAATTTGTTTTATTGTTATAAATATGTCTAAGGCAACCTTTTGCGATAGATGGATTTCCATATATAAAGCGCTGATGTTAGTTCATAAAAATGATATTCAAATTTAATATCGAAAAATCGACCCGTAAAAGTAATAACAATGAAAGACGTAGTGCAATTGCGAAATCAATATATCGTCAATTTTCTTCAATATTTTGGTTGTAACAGATATTAATCTTCTATACATACTAGCGGGCCCGGCAGATGTTGTCCCGCCCTGATTATGAAAAAATCCGGGATAAAATGTAAAACGTTCCGCATGAATCACTTTATCCACTGGTGAAAACCGCATAAAAATCCGTTCAGTAGTTTTTGAGTTTATCGCGAACAGACAGACAGACAGACGCGGTGGGGACTTTCTTCTATACTATGTAATGATGATGATAATAATGTAAATCTGATACATATAATAATGTAAAACTGACAAGTCACTACTTTCTCGATTTTCGTGCAAAAAAATTGCAGGTGTCGAGGAATAAGTAATAGAATACATTTAAATCATTTTTAGAAATGCCTGTCTGTCTGTTTGTATGAACATGCATCACTGCTAAAATACTGTGTTCACAACCTCACCAATAAAATCATAAAGCATATCCTCGACAGTAACTTAGTCTTTGTTTCATTAAAATCGGTCCATTCTATCAAAAGTTATTGTAATTTGAATGACGGTTCGACTTAACTAAGAGAGAAAAGTAGCAATCTACAAGTATAGGAATATTATAAAGCTTATTTGTTTATTTGCTTGGTTGAACGCGCTAATCTCAAGAACTACTACTGGTCCGATTTGAAAAATTCTTTCAGTGTTAGCTTATTTATCGAGAAAAGATATAGGCTATATATCATCACGCTAATACCAATAGGAACGGAGTACCAACGAAGAATGTTCCAAAATTGTTTTTGTTTACTTTGGAGAGCTTCCGCTGCGTGTTAGCTAGCCCAAAGTAATATTCCACGCGGACGAAGTGGCGAGCACAGCTAGTTCACAATATAATAATTTATCTTCAAAGTTTTAGTGACTGCTGTAGCAAATGAACCACTGCCTGGATGGATCGACAATTGGAATGGAGTGAGCGCAATCTTAAGTTCTATCAGTAAGGGAATAAACCGAATCCTTTCGGGGAATGTTGATAATATCATAGACTTTATTTCGGTCGATTACGTGGCTTATTTAATTTTAGTCGCTATAGCTAAAGGCCAAAGGTTAGATGAATTGAAATTAATTAGGCTATTATTTCATTCATTATTAATAAACAAGTCGTGGTGGTCTAGCGGTTTGACCTGTGGAATATCAATCCGATGTCCGCAGAAACCGATGGATCTTTGAGTAAAAGTGCCTTAGCTTGACCCATTTGAATTTATAAGTACAGATTTCATTTACCAAATATGTTGGAGAGATTTCATCGTAGTGATTGACCCTAACGATCGATGCAATAAAATTACAGGGTGTAATTTATACAGATTTTAGTCGGTCCGATTCCCGGGTGAAGCAAGGGAATATTCGAAAATTTATTTCTTTTCAAAAATAAATAAATTTTTCTTTGGAGTAAAATTTGCTATCTCTATTATTTAGAGAATTTTCCCTCCAGATGGCATTTAAAAATTCCAACCTGTATATTGATGGTATTTATTACGTGTTTGTCGTAAAACAACTTTATTGTCTAGAAGCAGATAAAATCGCCTTATTAATTATTATAATGAAAAATGATACAACATATTTTTTATATTTTTTTCTTTAGTAGATTTTAAGGAATGGTACAAGAAACCCTTGTAAATCTACAATTTTCATTCTTGCTAATTCATTTGTTGTAACCGTGATGTATTAAATGAAATCACATATAGTTTTATAATTACATTTGGATGGTAACATGTTTGGATACATTATGCAAACTAAGTATTACTAATATACATATGGCTAATTGTTATACTCAAAGTGAATATCTACTCCCAATATAGATACAAAATCCATGTTTATGTTTGTAAACTTCACTGATTCTTACATATTTGATTAGTTTAGCAAGTTTAGCTTAGTAAGATTCGCATTGATGTAGGACTCAAGATATCAAGCCGAAGTTCTGCCACTTTGGCATCCTTGAGCTTATAACCAAGCAATTGTTATGATAAGCGCTCGTCCCATTAGTCTAGTGAAGCTGTGAATGCCCATCAGGTCAATAGCCTTAGTCAGTTTGAAATAAGAAATGTTTCCAACAGTCTTTTGAGTCAATACCGATTTTAAGTACTACCATAAGCGGCCACATTGTCACTTGATATTGTACAGTAGTAAATTTTCTCGTCAAATAGTTCGTTTTCCAGAATAATAGAATTTATAAACCGCGTGAAATGAAAAATTTTCAATCAAAAGACGCTACTTTGAAGTAGCAAAAAACATTTTCAGATTTTAAGATGTGTTTTTACAAGGTTTTAGTATGTAAATATAAATATTTTTTTTATTTTAGGTCCAAAAGTGTAGTTGTTTACAATTCTTGCAGCAGTTTTAGTAATTCTCTAACATATGGAATCCTTATTCGAACATTTCTTAATGATATGATTAAACATCGGAATTGTGAGTTTTGTTGCCTTTTACCGTAAAACGTTAACTGGTTAACATGTTAATATATTAGGTCTTTACCTATGAAATTGCCGTTTTGTATGAAAAAATTTAAACGATTTTTTTTATGTATTTTTTATTTGTATTAATCGAAGTAATCACCCATGCAATCAATGCATCTTTGCCAACGCAGTGGCAGTTTCTTGATGCCCTTCTTAAAGAAATCAGCTGGACGGGAGGCAACAAATTCTTCAAAGGCATTTTGCACTGCCTCTCGGGTATTGAATTTTTTTTCCGCCAAGAAATTATCCAAATTCTAGAAAAAGTAGTAGTCTGTAGGCGGAAGGTCTGGTGAGTAGGGCTGATGATGGAGAACTTCCAACCCCAGTTCTTGCAACTTGGAGACCGTCTGCTGTGCAGTATGAGGTCGCGCGTTGTCGTGCAGGAGCAGCGGAGACGAGCGATTGACCAATGCTGGTTGGAGATGTGCCAGGTTCTCCATCATTGTGTTCAGTTCTTCACAGTACACATCTGCAGTAATGCTCACCCCGTTTGGTAAGAAGCTGTGATGAATCACACCGGCGCTAGACCACGAAACAGTGACCATCACTTTTCTAGGGGTAAGTTTTCGTTTAGGGCATTGTTTAGCTGCTGAACCAGGATTCAACCAACTTGCTGAGCGCTTGCGGTTATCAAACAGAATCTATTTTTCATCGCACGTAACAATGCGGTTCAAAATTCCTTCATTTGTGTGTCTGTTGAGCAGTGCAAGGCACGTCTCGACGCATACTTCGCGCTGGCGATCATTGAGTTCGTGGGGCACCCATTTGTTAAGCTTTTTTATCTTGCCAATTTGACGCAAATGGACCAATATTGTTTTGACGCTAACGTCGAAAGCTGCTGCTAATTGAGCCGTAGATTGTGTATTTTCAGCTTCCACAATCGCCTTTAATTCGTCATTGTCGACCAAAGTCTTCGGACGACCGTGAGGTTCATTTTTCAGGTCGAAATTACCAGAACGGAAGCGAGCAAACCAATAACTGGTGGTGCGTTGGTTTGTAGTATTAGCTCCGTAAACGTCGTTGATGTTGCGTGTCGCTTGTGCCGCGTTACTGCCACGACGGTACTCATATTCCATAATTACTCGAATTTTTAACGTATCCATGATGACAAAAAAGATTGAAATGCGATGAAAATGTAACACTAATCAATAAACAAATGACTACTTTTGGAAAAAGAATTCCATGTTTTTAAAATAAAATTAATGTGAAATTAGAATTCTTAGCCAAACAAAAATTATTTTGATTTGAAATGGCCAGTACTGCAGAACGGCAATTTCATAGGTAAAGACCTATTATCTAGTATTTCGCATACATTATTGTTATTATAATGTAATACACGTACTATTTATACATTTTTCAGACATATTTCATTTCCAAAAATATATTTTATGACAACTAATAAGATATTTGAATTCATCGTAAAGACTTTTCTAGAAATCCTGCCTGCCTTTATAGTAGACTGCGTGGGTTGGTTATTCAATAAACCTACTGGGTAAGTTAATATTATAAATAAATCAAATTTAACGAAGAACTTTATTGTCATAAACACATAAATCCTGGGCTTCCTGGCGTTCCGACTGGTGCAGGTACTCACCGGGCATGATTGTTTTGCGTGGTATCTGCACCAGATCGCTCGCTGATAAAGATAGTGTACAACACACTCTACCTGAGTGTGTTGCATGGAAGGGTCAGCCTCTCATTCTGGCTGCGGTGTTAGAGGGGGATTTGTCGCTGCCGAGAACTGCCGATTTCGGTCATTATCAGCAGAGAACAGGCATGGACTATGATGGCCTCCTTCTGCGTGAAGGTCCTCGCGCAGAAGGAGGTGGCGGAGAGCGCCCGCGAGGAGGACCCTCTTAGCAACCGTCTCTGCCCACGGAAGGCCGGTGGGAGGAGAGACGATTTACCCTTCTCCTCCCACCACCGTAGTTGGACCGGGGTCCAAGTTCCTCATTGCACAGGTTCGGCTGTCATTGGGAGCCAGGCCGTGTGCACCCAGGCAGACTACTTATTAGGACAGGGCCCGGCAGCCACCTTTCACCGGGTTATTCACACGGGTGGCACGGTGATAGCAATGCACGGTCTATGCTGCCCCAACCAAAGCGGCGGCCGCTACATCGTGGGGTTTTAATGAGTACGAATCTCACACTATCCACTCTATCCCTCGGGAGGGTGCGTGTCCATGAGATCTCCACGTTAATTAAATAAAAGGGCATTAACAGTGTACTTGACCTAAATATCGAGTCAGCGAACCATAAAGTAAACTGTGCTGTTATACAAAGAGTTACAAAAACAACAGTTAACACAGACGAGTTCTTACATGAAAATCGCATTTGAGTCGGTGGAAGTTACATGTAAAACTATATACCACGTTGAGTATACAGAATTAATTAATATTGAGAAAGGACGAAATGTTGACTAATTAACGACAACAGCCTTTCGGCAGTACTTATGACATTAAATTCATACAACAATAATATAAATTCCTAAATATGTTTTTGCTTGCAGGTTACTAAAGATACATAAGCGTATGAACCCTGTTCGAGAAGTTTTAAAATTCTTCACTACTAACTCTTGGATGATGCGCGACTTGGGAGCAAGAGCTCTTTATAACTCTTTGAGTACATCTGATCAAAAACAGTTTCCTTGCGACGCTACGTTATGTAATTAGAAAGAATATATACCAATTTACTGTGCGGAAATAAGGAAGCATTTAGAAAATCAATGATATTCTTTATGAGTACTAATAAAGTTACAAGCTTCTTCCTGACCTGTCTTGTTTTTGTCTATGTATGTAGTAGAACATTATACAGTAATTGTCATTCACTTCCAGATATCGTAATAAGTTGAAATTATATGCGCTTCTTAAGAACCATTGAGAGTACAGTAATTGCATTGCCTTGACCTAATATATCAATATGGTCATCAGGACAAATAATGATTAACTCCAGTGGTTACACGTATACGTAACATAGTTTAATAATAGATACTGTAGCTTATACATTTTGAAATTCAGATTCTTTTCAGAGTAATAACCAAATTATAGCAAAAATAGCTGTATAGTAGTACACTCATGCTTTTAATACACCGTAAAGTATATTTAACAAAATTGACAATAATGTAAATTAGAAGAAAAATTGATATCGTGCATTCGGTATTTCTTTTTTATATTAAAGATATTTTTTGAAATAATGTTTTATTTATTATCAGTATTTTAAGTCAGTCTGCATTGATCTTGGCTTCTGTTTTCGCTTTATACATAATTTCTTTATCACTATAGGTTTTAGAGTTTAACCGCAATCTCACCTGATGTAAAATAACAATGTGGTATAAGACGAGAAACACACTGAACCCAGATGGGGCTGACTCCTAAGCGCAGCTTCCGGAATACACCAGCAGGTGCTTCACGACAGAAGGATGGGAGTTACCCAGACGGATTTAGGGAACGCCTTACTACCATTCGATGATTTCATCGCGGTGTTTCCCTCAGCTGTGACCCTGACTTTCTAGAATTCGAACCACGTCCATCGACGCGATGTGCGAACACGCTATTAACTAAGCCATGTTCATATAACTCCTATATCACCGTAACCATATCTATTATCATAACCTAGTAGAATTCCATTGGTCAGTCTGACAAAGTGAATATATCAAGATACCTACTTATTAAGATAGATACCTTACTCTTCGTAGCTGAAAATTAACAAAACGATTACTTCTAAATAGCTGAGTGTTTTCGCCGATGGAGTATCAATTCGATGAACGCAGTTTCGAACCTCGACATTTACCAATAAATTCTTCCATATATTTACTAATTTCAATTTAACACTATCGGCTAGGATTGAAGTAAAACGTTATGAGGAAACTTGAAGCTAAGGAATGTTTTTGTAGTATCATTGTGTATGGGAAAATATAGAGCTGTGAATTTATCCAAGATTTGAATTACCAATACGTCGTAGGTTTGCATTTATGTATATATCTTCTTTTAGAAAAAAGGCCTATAGCCTTACAGTAGATATCTTACAGGCTAATGTGATTTTTTTTTCTCGAACTGACTACGCTGTTAACCTAGCAAGGTCTTAACAGCTTCACCGGACTACGGCTAATGTGATGATGACTATTTCGACTGTACTAATGCAACACAAACATAAACTATTTTAATTCGTGGTTGTTCCCAATGTCCATTTTTTTTTATAATGCTCCAGTAACCTTGATTTCACATACAATTATAACTCGTTTGACTATTTTCAAACATAATATTATATGACATAAATTGTTCGATTCATGTGTCTAGGTTTAGGTTACAAAACAACGAACGTGTGATTACAATATTTTTCATTGTTTCCATAAAGTGATTTTATCTTCGAAATAGAAGATAATTATCTTATTAACACTGACCACGGATGTACGTACATGCTTTAGTGTTAATTTTAAAATAATGATTCAGGTAAATGATATAAAACTAACTACATAAAATTGAAATATAATTACTTGAGGTACACTTTAGTTTACATTTAAAGCAGTGTAGCAACTTTTAAATATTTTCAAAAATCGCAGTTAAAATAAATAAGGTTACAGATCTATCTAATCCCGAGTAGCCTATACATATAATAAGAATGTAACTTTAACATGACTGTAAATTGTAGATTTTTGTGAAAAAAAAATCGATGCAGTCATAAGGACGGTGAATATTAATATATAAAATATATCATTACATAGTATAAAACGAAGTCCCCCACCGCGTCTGTCTGTCTGTTTGTTCGCGATAAACTCAAAAACTACTGAACGGATTTTCATGCGGTTTTCACCAGTGGATACAGTGATTCGTGGGGAAGGTTTTGGTATATAATTAGTCAAGCCTTTTTTATAGTCAGGGCGGGACAGCGTCTGCCGGGCCCGCTAGTTATGTATAATAATGAAATAACTGCGTTTTCTTTTGAATTTTTAAATCATTTATAGTATAAATTATTGAAATTTAATTATTTGTAAATTGAAATTATTGTCATTAGTGTAGCTTTCACATCTTTTGGCATTCCGAACAGTAATTACATACATCTTTTATTATTATCTTTTATAATTAACTTTTGCTGTGTGTATACATTTTTATTACTATCTTTGTCATTGTTATATATTTGTACGTATGTATATAAGTAATTATGTATGTATGTATATTTATGTTATATATGTATTTATTTTATTATAATATTGTATACATGTATATATTTTTATCCATTTCCTTCTGTTTTGTTGATATAGGCACTACCTACAAAAGTTTTGCTTAACACCAATACCGCTGGTTAGCTGGAAGAAAATGCCTTATGGCATTAAGCTCGCCAACGTACAAATCAAAATAGCAATAAAAAATTCATTCATTCATCTTTATACAGTTGTACTTTGAGACTTCTACCTTTTTGAAAAGGCAATTTGTAAGGGGTGAAACTGGGGGAATAGAAAAATTGAGATATCGAATTTTTTTGATTGAAAAACAAGCATATTTTGGAAAGTATCACTAAAAAAACTCGATCACTTGATAGTCCTTTCCTAGTCCACGCATTTTAATGCAAAAAACAGTACATCTTTTACTTTTTTTCCCTTTTTTCTCGAACTGATTATGCTATTGACCTGGCAAGGTCTCTCCCTGGGAGATTGCCTCTGCAGACAGCGACTGCTGATGGCAGCCTGCAGGAATTTTCTGCACTCCCTATAGCTGCCATACAGCCGGGCCTCCTCCTTCGGGTTGCGATGTATTCTTCGGCGGCTGCACCCGAAAAGCCGCGGGGCCGCGGAGCAGGCCGCACGGAGATCAGCGATCTCCAGCGACTACCAGTACACCGCCCTTTTGTCAGGGCGGCGAACGCTCCGCGGCAACGACGCGTCGCACACCTCCGTGAGAGCATCACGGAGGCGGACTGAGGACGCGTCGATATCTTCACCAGTCGGGGGGGGGGGGGGGGGGGAACAGCCCAGGTCTCAACAGTACAGTATTAAAGAATTATAAAATTGTGAGATTATGTACAATTATAGAAATGCTCTCTTTAAAAGCAATTGTAAGTACGACACGCACGCCACTTACAGTAACATGTAACGTGTACATTAGATATATAAATACTAACAGCGTGTCAAATGAGGTTTGTCATCAGCAACATATTTGGAACCTTAACCCACAATATAACTACCTCAGTGCACACTTACACTGTATAAGGAACTAATGAAACAATAACTTAGAGTATTATTATAAAGATTTACATTTACATTACATTTAACATACATTGCCATTATTATAATTAAGATTTTGTGACTATACAAAAAATAAACGCTTGTCTGTTCCGCAAGAAATTGTATTCTGGAACTCTTTACGTAATACGTTTATAATCTAAGATCTTATTAGGAAGACCTCTATATCATTAATGTTATTAATAATTATAATGTCGAATTGTAAACAATAAGCTGATAATTAGTTCTCTTATTAAAAATAAAGAATGAGATGAAATCTTGCTAAATTTCATGCAGACAAAGTCGCGGGCAATAGCTAGTCTAAAATAGAATAACCTCAATTACTTTTTATTAGGGTCGCTATCTACCAGTGAAAGTCCCGTGAAAATCGATGTAACCGTTTTGGACGTAGCACTGCGGCCAAAGCCAGCGCTAATAGCTAGTATAAATTAAAATTGCTAAATTATTTTTTATAAGATCAGCTATTTGCCAGTGAAAATCTCATGAAGATCAGTTCAACCGTTTTGGATATAACGTTGCGGGCGAAGCCATGGTTAACAGCTAGTATAAATTAAAATTCCTTACATTACTTTTTATAAGATCAGCTATCTTCCAGTGAAAATTTTGTGAAGATCGGTCAAACCGCTTTGGAGATAGCGTTATGGACAAAGCCACGGTTAACAGCTAGTATAAATTAAAATTGCTTAAATTACTTTTTACAAGGTCAGCTATCTGCCAATGAAAGTTTTGTGAAGATCAGTCAAAACGTTTTGGAGATAACGTTACGGGCAAAGTCACGGTTAACAGCTAGTATAGATTAACATTGCTTAAATTACTTTTTATAATGTCAGCTATCTGTCAGTGAAAGTCCCATGGAAATCGGTTTCACCGTTTTGAAGATAACATTGCGAACAAAGCCGCGGTTAACAGCTAGTCTAATTTAAAGTAGCCTAAGAAACTCGCTGTAATTTTTTCTATCTGCCAGTGAAATTACCGTCAAAATCGGTCCAACCGTTTCGGAGATTACCCGGACTAAACAGGCAGACAGACAGACAGACAGACCGACAAAATTTTTAAAAATTGCGTTTTTGTTATCAGTAGCGTGTATACTTTCGTACCCAAGTAGTAAAAAATTTTTATTTTGATATTACATACAGACACTTCATTTTTATTATATGTATAGACAACCAATCTTTTAGTAGATGCCTCTTGATTTTTTTGATCAACTATGGTGTGAATTATTTATATGTAATCATTTGTGAATTGTAATTTTATCTTTAATCTGATTTTCACATTTATTGGCACTCGGAACAATAATTATATACATTTTATTAATTAATCAAACACATGATAGACTGTACAACCTTACTAGCATGTCATGACGCGAAATTATAAGTTTATCTCCTGCCGAAACAATACCGCTCAACGCGCGTAAAGAAGTTTTCACTTCAAGAATTATTATACGATGGATCCTCTAGTGAACGATAGTTATGTCTGACAGTGGCACTCTTATCTGGTACTACTTTGTATCGATGATATTTTATACTTTAAACAAAGAAAAGAAAAACGAGATCGGGTTTCTTACTAGCTCTTGGTTTCTCCTAACCTGTGGTAATGTTTTCCCGTTCATATGTACCTTCTCCTAAAATAATACATTGAATTATCATAATGGTTGTTTATAGCGTATATTCATAAACAAGTTAATATTGTTATACTACCGCTTGTAAACAAATGCCAATCATCAGTTGGTACGCCAGCCACATGTATTAATATTTATTTGTATGTTAACAAATAAGGTATAACCACATAACTCTCGATAAGAGATTTTCTTTTTATCATTTCAAAGCAAGAAGAAAATAATTACAAACATACTGAAGACAGGATCCTTCAGCAATAACGTTGAATTCAGAATCGATGAAAGAGATCATTATTATTAAATCATAGCAAGATGTTAGAATAATTCATGTTTTGCAAAATCGAAACGATAGTAGCCACGACACGATATTAGCTTAATATCTACGTAATACGATAGTTTCTATAAACTTCTTCGTTTGAAGATTTTAATATCATTACATATCATCATTACATTTTATAAAACAAAGTCCACTTCCATGTCTGTCTGTCTGTTTGCGATAAACTCAAAAACCTCTGAACGAATTTTCATGCGGTTTTCACCAGTATATAAAGTGGTTCACGGGGAACGTTTAGGTAAACCATTTGCCAAGATTTTTCTTATCACCAAGGCGGGACAACGTCCGCCTGGCCCGCTAGTTATTATACGATAAAGACGTCCGCCGCGTCTGTCTATTCGCGATAAGCTCAACACCTGAGCGGATTTTGATGCGGTTTTCATTAATAGATAGAATTATTCACGAGGAAGGATTAGGTATATAATTTGTCAAGATTTTTTGTAAATTAGTTGAAATATAACGATAAATGTTGAAAGTGTCGGAAAAAGTCAAGCTGCCTGGGAGCTTTCATCGAATACGCCGACTAATACCTTTGAGATAGAACAAAACAATTGAGATAATAAACGACGCAGACGAAGTCGTGGGAATCAGCTAGTTATGCATACAAAGGCGGAGCTGTCAGTGCCTTCCTAAGATCTGGCTATGTCCAGAATCATTATGAAGCTAAAAGTTCAACAGGTAACTGACAATGGTAATTTAGTTACTGAAGCCATCGTCGGCCTTTATCATCTACACATATAACAAGAATGTAAATCTAACGTATCTGTACTTTTTTGAGTTTTGAACAAAAAAAAAATGTTGTAGATGTCTAGGAATAAGTAATAAAATACATGTCAATAATTTATAGAAAAGTTTCTCTGTCTGTCTGTTGGTATGAACACGCATCACTGCTAAAGTATTGCGTTCACGATAAAACCTCACCTCACCGGGGTGGTAGGGTGTCTGTACCCGACTGGATCGCGACCACCGTACACCAGGTGGAACACCCGCCATAGTGGCACGTTTGGGCGTGTCGCGTTCCGGGATCAGCCGGTGTATATCCAGCAACCGGGGGGGGGGGTACTGTCCCTGACTGGGTCGCTTTCAGGCCGGCATGACAGCGGCGACCGGCGATGGATAGTATGTCTTTCGGTGGTCGCCATTGTTTTTGGATTGTACTGTGCTTACCATCAGGCACAGTACAGTCACTTTGCCGAGCTACAATAAAAAAAAAAAAAAAAAAAATTATAAAGCATATCTTCGAGTAATATTTAGTCTTTATTTCATTAATTTCGGTTTGGTCTATCAAGTTATTATAATTTTAATGACAAAGCGACTTAACTACGAGATTAAAGTAAATAGTAATTAAATTTAATACATACAGATGATTTTATTAGTCACGTTTTTCGTACACGCGGATGAAGTCATGGGCACAATTAGTTATATATAAGTGTATTACAATATTCGTATCCATTAAGAAAATTAGACTGTAACATCGTTAACGAATTTCTTATTCTGCATTGATTTCATCACCATCTTCTTACCCTTATTCCACCTTAGTAGGGTCGGCACAACATGTTTTTTTCTCCACTCTCGCCTATCAGATGTCATCTCAGTATTCATCACCTTTTACACACATATCATTTTTCACACGATCCATGCATGCCTTTTTCGATCTTCCTTTACTCCTATATACATCCACCATCATACTCAAAACTTTTCTAGTTACATGGTCTTCATCTCTCCTCATGACATACCCTTTTTTTTTTTTTTTTTTTTTTTTTTTTTTTTTTTTTTAACCTGGGGAAATCCCTTATGGATACCCACCCTCCCGGGGGAGAGAGTGGGTTATGTCCGACTCGCACGGACTAAAACCCCACGGTGTACCGTCAGACCGTTGTGTGGGGGCGGCAAGGGATCGTTCAAGCTAATCAACCTTGTAGAGCCGCCCCCACGGTCCGCCCGGCGGAAGGTGACCGCCGGGCTCCTACCTATAGAGGGACAGACCGGGTACACGCCGGCTGCCCCCCCTCGTCCGCCGGACCTGTGCAATGAGGAGAAGGGCCCCCCGGCCCATCCCCTCAGGTCCGGCTACGGTGGCAGGAGGAGTTGGGCAAAGCGCCGCCTCCTCCTGCCAATCCTCCGTTGGCGGAGACGGCCACTCAGCGGGTCCGCCTCGCGGGCCCTCTCCGCCGCCTCCTTCTGCGAGATGACGTCCTCGCAGAAGGAGGACATCGCTCGCCACGCCTGTTCGCTGCCGAGCATGGCCGAGACCACGCTCGGCAGCGACAAGTCAGGTCCTACCGCCGCCGCCAGAATGCGGCGCTGCTCCCCCCACGCAGCACACTCAGACAGAGTGTGCTGCGCGGTATCTTCGTCAGCGCCGCACTCGTGACAGGCGGCGGTCGGCTCCCTGCGCGCGATCCGGTGCAGGTACCACCCGAAACAACCGTGCCCGGTGAGTACCTGCACCAGTCGGAACGTCAGGGAGCCCCACTCCCTATTTATCCACGCCCGCAGGACCGGGCGGACGGCGTCGACAGTGAACCGCCCGAACCGCTCGTCCGCCAGGTCCTGCATCCATCTTTCGACGGTGTCTCCTCGGAGACGCCGTCTCTCCGCCTCTATTTCCCTGGGAGCCGGAGGCTCCCCCCTTCGTTTTCTCGCCGCCGTGAATTGGTACACGGCGGCGAGAACTCCTGCCTCCAGCTCCCAGGGCAGGGAGCCGGCGAGCACAAAGGCCGCCGCCGAGGACACCGTGCGGTACGCCCGGATCGCCCTCAGTGCCACCGTGCGCTGCGCATTACGCAGCGCGCGCACGTTGGCGGCACCGAGGGCGTCGGCCCACACCGGTGCCCCGTAGGCGGCCATCGCCCGCACGACTCCCATGTAGAGTCGGCGGCACCCGGCACCCGGCCCCCCTATGTTGGGGAGCAACCGGCCGAGTGCCGCCGCCGCCCCAGCAATTCGCGGTCCGAGCCCCGCGAAATGGGGCTCGAACCGCCAGCGCCCGTCCAGGGTGAGGCCCAGATATTTCATCTGGGTCCCCACCCTGATCCGGGCGCCCTCCACCACAATGTGGGCCCCAGGTGGTGGCCCCCGCCGAGGCCCATGGAAAAGTAGGGCCTCGGTCTTCTCGAGGGCCACCCTGAGGCCCAACCTCCTTATGCGCCTGACCACGAGGGTTGTGGCCATCGTGGCCAGGCGCTCAACCTCCCTCCATTCCCCCCCCCGGGCTACGACTAGGGTATCGTCCGCGTAACATATGAGGCGTGCCCCGTATGGGAGCACGCCGCGGAGCACCCAGTCGTAGCCCATGTTCCACAGGAGCGGCCCCAATGCCGACCCCTGTGGAACCCCTCGTCGTGTGGCCCGCCTGACCATCCGGCCGTCGGCGTCGACATAGGCGACCTCCCTGCCCTCCAGGTACGCCTCCAACACCCGCCGCAGGTACGGGGGCACTCCGAAATACCGGAGCGCCTCCCGTATGACGCCATGCGGCAGGGTGTTGAAGGCGTTGGCGATGTCGAGTGACACCGCCAAAACCCTCTCCCCCTGGGAGGTCACCTCTGCCGACAGCGACTTCAGGAGGCACAGAGCGTCCACTGTCGAACGCCCTGTCCGGAAGCCATACTGCGCGTCCGCCAGGTTCGGCCCCACGCCCTCTAGGTGCTGGACGACCCGGGAGGAGATGATCCTCTCCAGCACCTTCCCGGCGTCGTCCAGCAGGACGAGGGGCCGATACGCGGACGCGCAGTCCGGAGGGCGGCCTGCCTTTGCCATGAGGCAGAGCCGCCCAAGCTTCCAGGGCTTCGGGAACTGCCCGACCGAAAGACACCGGTCGAACAGTTCCCGAAGCCACCCCCCTAATTGGCCCAATGCAAGGCCGAGCACCCGGCCCGGGACCCCATCAGGGCCGGGCGCTCTACGCCGGCTGAGGAGGCGTTCGACTGCCCTCCCCATCTCCTCCTCCGTTATCGGAGGAGGAGGACCGTCGAGCACCTCCTCGACTGCCTCCCGAGGCGGAGGCATGGGAGGAGCCGGTAGCGTCGGAGGGTCGGGGAACAGCTCTCCCACGACCCTCGCTACCACCTCCGGCCGGAGGGTCTCCGTCGCCGGGGGCGCCCAGGATTGCAGCTTCATTCGTACAATCCTATACGGGCGCCCCCATGGATCCCCCTCCAGCGTCTGGAGCAGCTCCTCCCATGCTGCTTGTTTCGCCCGGCTGATGGCCGCCTGCAGGGTCTTCCTGCACTCCCTATAGCTGCCATACAGCCGGGCCTCCGCCTCCGGGTCCCTATGCCGGCGCCGGCGGCTGCGCCCGAACAGCCGCCGGGCCGCGGAGCAGGCCGCTCGGAGAGCGGCGATCTCCGGCGACCACCAGTACACCGCCCGTTTGTCTGGGCGGTGTACGCTCCGCGGCATCGACGCGTCGCAAACCTCCGTGAGGGCTGCACGGAGGCGGGCTGCGTACGCGTCGACATCGGCCCCTGTGGGGGGGGGCATGGCCCAGGCCTGGACGATGGCCGCCTCTTCCGCTAATTCACGGTTGAGGCGGCTCATCGCCCAGCAGGGGAACTTCGCGCCCCTCCGGGGGCGGGTGCCACTTCCGGCTTGGGAGGTGGAGATCTCGAACCTGATGTATCGGTGGTCCGATAAGGTCTCCACCTCCTCCAGCACCCTCCACCCCCGGACACGGCGTGCGACGGACGGGGTGGCGAACGAGACGTCCACCACTGACGTCCCGTTCCATCGCACGCACGTGGGGACGCTCCCCTGGTTGAGGAGGGACAGCCCCAGCTCGGCTGCCCACTCCTCAACGGCCATGCCCCTCAGGTCCGTGACTGCCGCTCCCCAGGTCCTCGACTTAGCATTCAAGTCCCCCATGAGGACCACGGGGAGCGGCGACAGCCGTCTGACAGCCCCCTGCAGGGAGCCGAGATACGCCTCGAACTCCCTCAGGGGCTTGTTAGGGGAGAAGTACGCCCCCACAATGGCGTACTCTCCCCAGACGGCCGTCACGAACCCGACCCCACGCTCTCTCACCGCCAGGGACGAACCTCGACCCGCCACGATCGCCACGGAGCCGTTCCGGTCCCCAGCCCACTGCGGCTGGGAGGGAACGAAGTAAGGCTCCGTGGCGATCGCGAGCCCGATGCCCCACTCCGCCACTGACTGCACGAGGAGATCCTGTGCAGCGGCGGAGTGGTTGAGGTTCGCCTGGAGGAAGTTGCGTATGGTGTGCTCCATTACTGGTCCATAGCAACTTCCTCCTGCCTGGCGGCGACCACCCTCGGGGCTGCTCCCATTGGTGGGGAGTCCCTACCCTTCGTGGTGGGGGGCCTGCACATGCGGCTCCCCATTATATGCCCCGAGGGCCTCCCAGCATCTGCGCATACGGCGCAGCGGGCCGTCTCCGCCTTGCACTGGGCCGTTTTATGGCCCGCCGCGCCGCAGCGGTAACAGCCGTCCCCCCTGCTGGACGAGGAGGGGCACGTGGGGCGGGTGTGCCCCAAGCCCATGCACTTAAAACAGCGCAGGGGCTTCTCGTCCAGCAGGTGGACGCGCACGACGCTCCACCCGACCAGGAGCTTGCCGGCCTGAACAAGCTCCTTGGCCGCCGCCGCGGGGAGCGTCACGTGGACTGCGCCGAGGCCCCCCCAGTTCCTCTTGATTTCGCCGACCTTCAGGTCGGCTATCTTACAACCGGCCTTCGCCGCCACGACCGACTCGATCTCGTCGGCGGACACCGAATCGTCCAGCCCGACGATCCGGATGTCCGCCTTTTTAGTCGGAATTACCACCGTGGCGACTCCGGCCAGTGCAGTCTTCAGCTCCCGGGCCAGTTCGGCGGCCTTCTCACTACTCTGGCCCGGGAGCTCGATCTTCCGGGCCCCCGTGGCGGTGTGCCTGACCCGCACTTCCCCTATGCCCATGTCGGGCAGGGCCACGTGCTCGCGCGCCTTGACCAGCACCTCCCGGTAGCCGACACCTTTTTCGGCTGCGGCATCTTGCAAAGTCAGAATGACCGCAGCCGACTGGGGGACGGCCGGCAACTTCGGCCCGGGCGGCTTTGGCGGCGCCTTCGAGGGCGCTGCGACGGCGGCTGCGGCCTTTGGCACCGTGGCAGGGGCCGCCCTTTTCTTCCGGCCCAACACCCTCGACCACTCCACCTCCTTGGTCGCCGTCGTCGCCGCCGGGACCGGTAATTCGGCCCAATTGATGCCCAGAGGGGCGATCAGGGCTTGAGGCCCAGGTACCAACCTCGTCGGCTTCGCAGGGGGAGCCCCTGCTCCACCCTTCTTCCTATCCGCCGCCAGAGGCGGGCGAATGGGCGCCTCTGGGGGCAGGCGACCCTCCAGGCTCTCCAGACGTGCGTTCAGCATGTTGCTGAACGACGTCTGGAGAGAACGCTTCAGGCGAGACACAGCCCCGGCGAGGACCTCCTCCCACTGGTTAGCGGGAGAATCCACCACAATTGGTGCCGGAGGGGGAGGCATCTGCTTTTTTGCACTCGCCTCCTGCTTCCAGGCCAGAACCTCCACCTTGAGGTCTTCGACCTGGCGGCGGAGGTTCTTCGTCTCCCTCTGCAGCTTGCGCACCTCCTCCGACTCTGTGCGCTCGGCCAGGGTCTCGACCACCTCCTTTAGGGTCCTGGCAGCCTCTTTCAGGACCTTAATACAAGGTCCTGAAAGATGGCCAGACTTCTTGACCGTCTCAAAAATGGCTGAGACCTTGACCCCTGCCAGAGCCTTGAGCGTAAATGCGTCAAGGGCATCCACATCAACAGGAGGCTCCGCCTCCGACCCCGAGCTGAACGCTGCACCGGCCCTGGAGGTGGCCCTAGAGCCGGCAGCCGAGGTAGCGGCCGAGCCGGTAGCGGAGCCTGCGGTTGACTCCGCCGCACTCACACTACTAGCTAAGGCCCGGTCAAAAGACCCGTCGGCCTCCCCCATAACCCCGCGACCCCCCACGCTGCGGGTAATCCGCCTCGCCGTCCCCCTGTGGAATGTGCTCATTTTGGGAACACTCTGCTCCTCGACTTCCGTGTCGGAGTCCATCTTAACGCTAGTGCGTTTTTTGGTTATTTTTTTCGCACTCATGGTTTACCGGAGACCACAGGGTCACCAGTAAACCAAGAGGCAAAAAGCGAAGTCCTATTAGCGTGCCAGGTCAGTCACAAGCGAGAGATCAGTCCGAAAAAACAAAGCCAGGTCAAAATTAAAAGAAAATCCACGCCAAGTCCAAAACAAGCCAAGTCGGGTGTGAGAGCAAGTCCGTAATCCAGAAGCACGCCAAGGTCAATAAGGTAAGAGTAAAGGAAGCCACGAGAAAAGCCCATAAACAACGCAGAGAATTGACACTGACTAACTCTGGATCACGATACTTATACGAACATCATTAGCCTGTAAGAAATCCACTGCCTCATGACATACCCATACCATGCTAACCTATTACTCGTTAACTTCTCTGTCACTGGTGCTATTTTTATTAAACTTCCTTATTCATTCTTAATCATCATCATTTCTCGCGGCATGTGAATGATATTTATATTATCTTATCTATAATTCAAAACCTCCTGAGAAACATCAAATTTCATTATCTATTGTTTAATTTACATACTTAGTTCGAATGATTATATCAGTGTTACCTATTTTTTTTTCAACGTAAAATATTCGCTAAGTATGAATAAAGAAAGACATATTTCAGTAAAGTTGGCAACAATTTCTTGAGTCCTAAATTACAAACACCCTTTCCTGTTGCTCGCCTCTATTCTTATTTTATATTTAACTAGCGGGCCCGGCAGACGTTGTCCTGCCCTGATTATAAAACAATCCTTGACAAATTACACACCAAAACGTTCTTCATGAATCACTTTATCCACTGGTGAAAACCGCATAAAAATCCGTTCAGTAGTTTTTGAGTTTATCCCAAACAGACAGACAGACAGACGCGATTGGGGACTTTGTTTTATACTATGTAATGATAATGATGTTAGGATTTTAGTTCGCTTAAAATAAAATTATGTTTAGTGTTACAATCAATCTCGTGCACCTGTGTACATACCTTTATAAAAGGTAATCAACAATGTCATTGATCATTCCAAACATACTTCTGTCGTCAACAGTACTATATCATTAACTCGTCCGAGCGGAACGAATACACAATACGTAATTGAAAATAAAAAAAAATACATTATGTGCGATAAAATAAATAAAGAGGAATTTTATCAACCCGTTGCTGAATTCTACGAAGGTAAATCGGTTTTTATAACTGGTGCTACTGGATTTCTGGGGAAAGTAAGTATTTTAGAATGTAAAGAGATTTTTGGCTACCTAATCTAATTTCGTTTCTTTATGATACGGTACACTGATCAGTAGATAAAAATATGAACGGTAGCGAAATGGAAGGATTGAGTTATCGATTGTGTCGCTATGATTAAAAACTGGTCAATTTTCTGTTAGTTTCCAGATTCTATGAACATTCACTAATCTGTCAAATCCATTGTCTAAATGCGAAAGAAGAAACCGTAATGAACTTTTAAACACATTTTAAATTTATATATATTTTTTATTCGGCAGACTGTTTGTCCGAACCTTTTTTCTGCTTTCCTTTATTTTATTAATTATGTTAAAATCGTTTAAATGTAAGCAACTATTAGTATTATTTATAACTTCAGATTTTCAATAAAGATTATTGCCTTTAGAACGGCTTTATATTTTATAACCATTTTAAAATTATAATCTACAATGTCCCGTATCCGCGCCGGAATGTCCACGGCCCGATGGATAAACCTAGTAATTGCGTCATCGGTCACATCGGTATATTAGACACCGGTATTAGTGTCTCTGGATATTGCTACTATAGTATGTGAAATGCTATCATGGATCTGCATCCTTCTACCCTTTGTTTACAGAATCACCACCGATTTGAAGGCCAATTCGGGATTCATGGACTGTTGGGACGCGCTATCATTCCCCTGCCCCGTAGCTCTTGTTTACTAGGCACTACTACTAGGTTTACTTTACTAGGCTACCTTTACCTAACTCTTATCCTTTAGAACAAAAACCACCTTTCTTGTAAAACCACCATACACTAAAATATCAGTGTCGGTTAAACAAAATTTATTTCACGATTTGCGCAATAAGTAGTTTTGTCCAATTTAGGACCTCGAATTTCTTGTTCAATTTTTATTACATTTATCAATACTTCAGTGTTCTAGTCCAGGCACGCTCATGGATTTGTTTTATAATAATCTTTGCAGGTATTATTAGAAAGGCTTCTATGGAACTGTCCTAAGATAGATAAAGTATATGTACTTGTACGTGAAAAAAAGGGCGTTAGTGTCGACAGAAGGATTGAAGAACTGCTGGACAATGTTGTACGGTTAATTATTTTGTTTATTTTATTATTAATATGAATCTAAATTTCATTTTCTATTTCAGATTGTTTATTACTTTAAGTCTCATTTCCGTGTTTATACTTTGTTTAATATTTTTAGTTATATAGTTTTCCTAATGGAGACTCTTTCGAAATCACTGTGATTTTTTCTACATCAGATCTTCTTCTTATCCTTCTTCCATTTAAGTAGGATCAGCACAATATTTTTTCCGCTTCCATTCTCGCCTGTCAGATTTCATCTCAGTATTCATAGAATCCATCAATACTTTTTTCGGTTTTCCTTTATTCCTATATCCGTCTACCTTAATATTCGAAACTTTTTTAGTTACATGCCCTTTCATCTCTTCTCATAATATGCCCGTAGCGTGGTAACCATTAAAAATTAAAATCAAATGCCCATTAAAAATCTAAGTTAAAAGTATCTCATCTAATCTAGATCCTACAACACATGGTTCATGAACATTTAATAAAGCATCATCATTTCAGGAAACGCATTATTTGAAGCATGTAAAGTAAAGTATGCAAATATATAGACTCCGTCAGACTATATTAGTAGTTATTCCGTATTCTTCATATATCTATTGTTTAACATAATGAATTTCTTGCGATGTTTTTGGTGTATTTTATACAACTAAAGAATTAATTTTTTCATGTTTTGAATATTCATGTGTAATTTTTATTTATGTTTATTTCTAGTTGTTTTCAAAACTCAAAGATAATCGACCTGATGATTTAAAGAAGATTATTCCTATTCCCGGAGATATTGGTGTAAATAATTTAGGAATGAATAATGTAGATGAAAATACATTAATTGAAAAGGTAATCACAATTTTTTTAAATAGCCATCGTTACTTGGGTAATACTTAAATAGCCATCGTTACTTAGGTAATGCTTTCTTTGTTAAAGACAGTTTATATTTTAGGTAGCTATAGTGATACATACGGCAGCAACAATAAGGTTTAACGACCCATTGAAAGAAGCACTCAAAATCAACTTGCAAGGCACGAACCAAATTTTGGATTTATGTCATCGAATGAAGAAATTAGAGGTAATCTCAAACAACACTCAATATTTTGAAAATATATTATTGTGTCAGCATAATTATTACTACTGCCTTATACTTAGTGGACTTGAAGACCGTAATAAATATAAGCTTTATCTTGGAATAACTTGTTTATTTCTAAAGCCGAACTTTCTTGAAACTTAGTTCTTAAAATAAGGAACAATTAAGAAGTGCCATATTAAATTCCCGATATATTAGATTTTTATTAACGACTAGAAGATTCAAAATGAATATCACGATTACCTTCGATCTTATTTCCAACTAGCTGACCCGTGCAACTTCGTCTGCACCAAATGGGTTATTATCGGTTTCAATTGTATTTTTAAACGCAAATAACCTTAAAAAAAAACGACACTAACAATAGAAAAAAATACATACATTGAAAGTTTTAATACAAAGAAATACGAACAACAAATACAAAGAAACAAAATGTTGACTATAGCTAACTTCAGAGTGCCGGTTTGCAGACAGCTTCATACTGTTAATTTTGTGTCACAGATCTTAAAATTTCACTCTCATCATTTTTTCTCAACTAACTTACATCAAAGATCAAAACTAACTTACATATATTGCCGATAAATGTCTTCCCAGTACCCCTTGTAACTTCATCACGTAACATACTGTAAAAGTTGAACTTTATCTACATTAAATTTCCATTTTGTTTTAGTTGTTTGTTTTATAAGAATTTGTAAAGTATACGTGAAATCTGCATTCAATTTTAATTTGGTCACATTTATTTTACTTTTGACATACAAACCACCTTTTATACTGAGATACTGAACTTGGGATAATATACCTTTCTAACAGTGAAAGAATTTTTGAAATCGGACCAGTAGTAGGTACCAAACATTCCTCGAAAACAAAACTTTACCACTCATTATAATATTAGTATAAATACAACATAGTAACTGCAAACAGTTGTTCGGTGAAGCTGTTAAGACCTTGCTAGGTTAATAGCGTGGTCAGTTCGAGAAAAAAAAATAACTGCATACACCTCAACTGATTTATTTTAATCTTAGATTCACAAACCTGAACCCAACTACTTCAAGACTCAACAACATTTAGAAAACTAATTTTATCAAATATCGAAACAACACACGTACTGATAGAACTCTAGTTGAGATTCATCTTCTACAATGCAATGTAACTATTATCTAGGTTTATGTTTTAGGAAAAATCTTGTCACCTTTGTTTAGCAAACATTTTTTTATACAATAAAATAGATGTAACAACATATAAGTGACAGTTTCGTTTACCCATATTTTTTTCGTACGGATAGAAATGTCATATAGCCGTAGCTCAGTTATAACGTACTGGACAATGTATGGTCCGCCGGAGCCGACGGTTCGAATCCCGGCTATCTTTTTTTTTGGTATTTTTTTTTAAAGTAGCTTAGGGAAACATAGCTTATCTTTTTAGCTAATCTGTCTGCTATATATAGCACAATGAAAATTTACCAAAATCCGTCAAAAATTTCATTAACTACAAATTTTTGACTTTCGTCCGTTATTCTGGAGAATCCCTTGCGTTTTATGAGATAAAAAGTATTCTAGATGTAACCTTGTAATATTAGTTATCACTGTGCCAAATTTCGTCAAAATTGGTTCAGTACTTTCAGAGTGGTACTTGTTCAAAGGGACAGACAAATAGGCAGATCCTGGAGAATCCCTTGCGTTTTATGAGATAAAAAGTATCCTAGATGTAATCTCGTAATATTAGTCATCACTGTGCCAAGTTTCGTCAAAATCGGTTCAGTACTTTCAGAGTGATGCGTGTTCACAGGGACAGACAGACAGACAGACAGACAGACAGACAGACAGACAGACAGACAGACAGACAAAAATTGTAAAAAGATTATTTTTGGCTTCTATATCGATAACAAAGTCTACCCCGATAAAAATTTTCAAAAAATATTTAATGTACAGATTTGACCTTGCTACAGTTTTATTATAGTATAGATTATGACATAAAATATATTAGGTGTATTAATAGGTTGCAATAAGATATAATTAAATTTTAACACAAAGTCTCAAAGCAAATTACAGATTTGCCGGATTTTAAGTTGAAGCACCCTGTCAAACGGGTTTTGGTATAAAAAGGCTACTATAATGAACAATGGTGTCATCAGCAATTAAAACCTGTTTGTGTTCATCCGCTAAAAAACGTTGTAATTTTAATGAAATCAACTTAATTTAAGGAATTATAAAAATATGTATGTTACAAAGGTAAACCCTATCGAGTTTGCCGGTTTTTCTCAATACCTGGGTTGTTTTCCTAACCGGTGGTAGTTTTGACGTTCATAAACGTCTTCTTATAAATTTAATTGAATAAAGTATTGTAGTCCGGTGAAGCTGTAAAGGCCTTACAAGGTCAATAGCGTAGTCAGTTCGAGAAAAAAAAATGAATAAAGAATTTCTTATTTTGATTATGGACATAACTGATTCATCGTGTCGAATGGCTCGATGACCTTGCCCGAAGTTAAGATAATAGACTTGGCTATGAAGATGATTTAAGAGTCTGAAGAACATTAGACACAATGCTGCATTCGAAGCAATGTAAGAATATTGTTCCTTTAAGATGGCGTTGTTTTATAGTTTTTGGATTTTTATCAATACTTATCGATAATGTGAACGGTTGCCTCAAGACTTTATTGTATAATAGCTGTGACCGCGATGTCATCCGTCTGGAATACATGTAAAAACAGAGCTTAATAATATCATGTATCATTAAACCTATTTACTTAACTCGAGCCGTCATTCAAATTACAATAACTTTTGATAGAGTAGACTGATTTTAATGAAATAAAGACTTAATATTACTAGAGGATATGCTTTATGATTTTATTCTTAAGGTTTGATCGTGAACGCAATACTTTAGAAGTGGTGCTCGTTTATATAAACAGAGAGACAGACATTTCTAAAAATTATTGAAATGTATTTTGTTACTTTTTCATAGACGTCTACAACAATTTTTTTCACAAAAATGTTAAAAATACATACACGTTAGATTTACATTTTTATTATATGCACAGACAAAGTCTTTTAGTAAGCAATTTTCAGTGGCTACCACCACTAGAGCGATAGTTTCTCGGCGGTCGTCGCTTTTATATCGGTTCGTCTTTTTAAGTGCTTTTTGCTATCTTATTTATTTTTTCTAATTCTTACGTTAGCTCGGAATAGAATATTATAGTTATAGCTTTTATTCCTATAATTCAACAAATGCATTTTCTACAAAACAATGATCCAATATAAAGTAAACGCTATTTATTCGCGAGGAATTGGTTACGTAATTATGCCACGAATATAAAAAACGTGAATACAGAGTGAAATTGGGTACAGAAATATAGGAGATGCGGTCAAAGTTTAGGAAAATAAAATCAATTATTGTTATTTTTATTTAGACGGTGTAAAGATTTAAGCACTTTAATGGTTTTTGATTCATCTATTCTTTCATTTCGGATGCATAGCTTCAAGGTCACGTTGCTATTGTTCAAAATTAGAGCGTTCTTAAAGTTTTTTTTCTTTCAAATAAGTAACATCCCCAGAATTAAACAAGTGTAACAAGATAGCAAAACTCATATAGGTTAGAATTGATTTATGGTCCACGCTCGTACCGTCGCAAATTCTATTAGAGGATACATCGACATGCGGTATTTTTATATTTCGAAAATTACGTGGCGGCTGGTATTGGAAGTAAAATTATGCATAGATATAATAAAACCTTGTTTCTCTATAAGTATTTTAACGCTTATTTGACTGTTACCTACTTACCTGTAATAAAACATTATTAAGTATACACTGCTATGTTTGGATTGTGACATTTTCGTCCACGAATGCAGAAAAGTCATTTTTTTAATCCGCAAATATAGAGAGCTCATTGTACCTTTATCCTTTCAGGTTTTTGTTCACACATCAACTGCTTATAGCAATACTGACAAAAAAGTTATAGAAGAGACCGTATACCCACCTCCTGCTAATCTTTCTGACGTTTATCTTCAATTGGAACAAAATTTGGACAAAGACTTCACTAAAGTGCTAAGTAATTTTTTTTATAACACAATTCATCATTAAATTTATTTATGAATATTTCCTTAGAAAAACATTCTTAGCTAATTATATCAGGCATTTCATATGTAATCATAATTGTTTATTGGTACGTATCAAAACGATATCTATGTTATACCTGGTGAAAGGTGAAAATATGACCAATCTTAACGTCCTCTCTAGATAAATATTCGATGCATTTTAATTATAAAATCTGTGTACTCTTAATTGAGTATTACTGCTATAAGACGATATTCCAGTTTTTTACAATAATAAACCCCAAATAATCACATGTTTTATGACATACAGCTATAAATGTTTATTTTAAGTTTAACTTTTCTAAATGTTAAAAAAGTCTAATAATACAGTACAATACGGACACCAAAAGGTAATTTTCAGGGTCAGATACTGCTATATATCTCTATTTCCAAGTCGTGGTGGTTCAAGTGGTTTGACTAGCGGAATATTAAATCAAAGATGACAACTTCGAACTCTGAATTGTATCAACCAATTTTTCGGCTTCTAGTATATTTAATAACTAGCGAGCCCGGCAGACGTTGTCCCGCCCTGATTATAAAAAAATTCTTGACAAATTATATAACAAAACTTTCCTCATGAATCACTTTATCTACTGGTGTAAACCGCATGAAAATCTGTTTAGTAGTTTTCGAGTTTATCGCGAACAAACAGACGCGGTAGGGGACTTTTATACTAATGATTGAATTGTTAACACTGTTGACTCATGTTGAAGGAAAACGCTGTGAAGAACTTCAGAAATGTTCTTGTAGTACCTCTGTTGATTGGAAATTATAGTTTAAATTTCTCGACATTTGAAATCGCCAATATTTCGTAGTGATATCCACACCTTCTATATGGCCTACAGCACTGCAATGGGTTTTGTACGGACTTATTTGATGATGATTTCCACATTTGAAATATGCATACATTTTACATATCATTGTTACAGATGGCCAACCGAATACTTACACATTCACAAAAGCGATGACAGAACATTTAATTATGGATAGAAATAGAAAACTTACAACTATTGTTATTAGGCCATCAATAGGTAATATTTTATTTCATATTTTACGTTTTTGCAAACTGCTTAAAACTGGAACATACATATACTTTTATAATAAAGGAAAGGGGTACGTGTCACGTAAAAACAAATCGGAAAAATGTCGAGAAGTCAGCAGCTAAACGCCTTTAATGGAATATATCTAACAACTCGTTTCTTGTAATTCAGTATAATTTGAGAACAGAAGGTCACAGGTGAACAAAATAAATACCATTACATGCACTTGTTTCTCCTTTTTCATAATATACATAAATCTCAAATTCTAAAAAAAGAAAAACAGATGCGTCCTACTTTGAGTACAACTCAAATCAAATAATTTAGTAAAAATGAATTTAAAGCAAATTAGCTTCAACCTTACAGATTTTGAACAAGGTCTGTTGCTAATATTTGTTTTGCTTCAATAAATAAGGCCATATCAACCTTGGGTATTACATGGATTTCCATACGTTCTAATATTACCACGTACCAATATTAGTTTATAAAAAAAATATTCAAATTGAATATAGAAAAATCTAAACAAAAAAGTAACACTCTGAATGGAAGACGTAGTGCAATTACGAAATGAAATATCGTCAATTTTGTTAAATATTTTGTATGTAATAGATTATAATTCACAATATAATGATTTCATTTCAAACTTCTAGTGGCTGCTGTAGCAAATGAACCACTGCCTGGATGGATCGACAATTGGTACGGAGCGAGTGCAATTCTAAGTTCTATCAGTAAAGGATTAAACCGAATCCTTTGGGGAAATGTTGATAATATTGTGGACTTGATTCCGGTCGATTACGTCGCTAATTTCTTTCTAGTCGCTATAGCTAAAGGACAGAGGTTAGATACGTTGATAACTTATCAAAGCTATCTTCTATACATATAATAAGAATGTAAATGTAACGTGTCTGTACTTTTTAGATTTTGTAAAAGAAAAATATTGCAGGTGTCTAGGAATAAGTAATAAGATACATTTTTATCAATTTTAGAAATGTCTGTCAGTCTGTTTGTATGAACACGCATCACTGGTAAAATATTGAGTTTATGATAAAACCTCTCCAAGAAAATAATTAGGCATATCTTCGAGTAAAATTTGTCTTTATTTCATTACAATCGGTTCAATCTGTCAAAAGTTATTGTACTTTTAATGACAACGTGACTTAGGTACGACAGAAAAGTAGATAAGTAAATGGAATTAATACATTCAGATGACTTTACTAATCTTTGTTTTTTTTACCTAATGTTTCACGCGGACAAAGTCACGGGGACAGTTACTCATTATATAATTTTATTTATTACTAGCTGTACCCGCAGCTCCGCACGCGTTTTTTTTATTCGTATTAAAGAATTATAAAATTGTGAGACTATGTACAATTATAGAAATGCTCTTTAAAAGCAATTGTAAGTACGACACGCACGCCACTTACAGTAACATGTAACGTGTACATTAGATATATAAATACTAACAGCGTGCCAAATGAGGTTTGTCATCAGCAACATATTTGGAACCTTAACCCACAATATAACTACCTCAGTGTTCACTTACACTGTATAAGGAACGAATGAAATAATAACTTAAAATATTATTATACAGATTTACATTACATTTAATATACATTGTGATTATAATTAAGATTTTGTGACTATACGAAAAATAAACGCTTGTCTGTTCCCCATGAAATTGAATTATAGAACTCTTTACGTAATACGTTTATAATCTAAGATCTTATTAGGAAGACTTCTATATCATTAAAGTTATTAATAATTATAATGTCGAATTGTAAACAATAAGCTGATTATTATTTATCTAATTAAAAATAAAGAATGAGTTGAAATCTTGCTAAATTTCATGCAGACAAAGTCGCGGGTAACAGATAGTCTAAAATAGAATAACCTCAATTGCTTTTTATAAGGTTCGCTATCTACCAGTGAAAGTCCCGTGATAATCGGTCTAACCGTTTTGAGGAAAGCACTGGGCGAAGCCACATTTAACAGCTAGTATAAACTAAAATTGCTTAAATAACTTTTTATAAAGTCAACTATTTGCCAGTGAAAGTCTCGTGAAGACCGGTTTAACCGTTTTAGAGATAACACCGCGGGCGAAGCAACGGTTAACAGCTAGTATAAACTAAAATTGCTTGAATTACTTTTTATAAGGTTAGCTACCTGCCAGTTAAAGTCTTGTGAAGACCGGTTAAACCGTTTTGGAGATAGCACTGCGGGCGAAGCCACGGTTAACAGCTAGTATAAACTAAAATTGCTTCAAATCACTTTTTATAAGAATAGATATCTGTCAATGAAAGTTTCATGAAGATCGGTCTAACCGTTTTGAAGATAGTACTGCGGGCGAAGCCACGGTTAACAACTAGTTTTAATTAAAATAAACTAAATTACTTGTTATAATGTCCGCTATCTGCTGGTGAAAGTTCCGTGAAAATAGGTCCAACCGTTTTGGAGATAGCATTGCGGACGAAGCCGCGGTTAATAGCTAGTCTAATTTAGAGTAGCTTAAGTAACCCGCTGTAGTTTCAGCTATTTGCCAATGAAGTTCCTGTGAAAATCGGTCCAGCGGTTTCGGAGATTACCCGGAACAAACAGACAGACCGACAAAAATTTTAAAAATTGCATTTTTTTTAACAGTAGCGTGTATAATTTCGTACCCAATCAGTATAATTTTTTTTTATTTTGATATTACATACTGACAGTTCATTTTTATTATATGTATAGATTAATAAAGAAATCGTGATGGTCTAGTGGTTTGACCGGTAGAATATCAACACGATGTCCGCAGGTTCGAATCCTGCTATGTACCAACGAAATTTCGGAATTCGCGTACTAATTTAAATTGGTAACACCATCGGCTGACGGTGAAGGAAAACATCGTGAGGAAACCTGAACCTGAGAAATGTTGTTGTAGTACTAGTATGTGGGAAACCATAGAACTGTGGATTTCTCAGAGTTTGAAATCGCCAGTACGTCGTGGGTTGGCGTGGTGCCCATACGTTCCTTCGGGAAGAGGCCTATGGCCCTGCAATGGGTCCCTTACATGCTGATGGTGATGTAATGTATGTTTATATAGATATATATGCAGCTTTGTTACGAAATAAAACATACAACCGAGCAAACTATCAGTATATCTTTATTCTTCTAAATTAGAACACTTTGATTTCTTTAGCGAATACTAAATAACATTATATTATATTTAAGCCTTTAATTTAATATTCAGTTTTTTTAGAAAAATTGTTTCTAGAATATATATTGACGGTATTTATTAGTCATAATTTAAAATGGCAATGAATTGATAATTACCATTTGTCGTAAAACAACTTTGTTGTTTAGAAACAGATAAAACCGTCTTATTAATTATTATAATTAAAAAGATACAACATATTTTTATATTTTTTTTAGTACTTTTTAAAGAGAGGTTCAGGTTATTCTTGTTCTTTGTTGTTACATTGATGTATTAATTGAAGACTCTTACAGTTTTATGTAATTAAGTATATAGTATCAAAGGCTGCACTAACAGGTTCCTACCAAATTTGGCTAGGCAGGGCGGGAAACTCGAGCAGTGAAGGTGAGCGTTGATGCGCATCTCAAAGGGGGCCTCCTTAAACCTACACCTGGGTCGCAAGTCCTGGGAACTGCTCTGAGTTTCTCCCTCTGCCACACGATGGACCCGGCACCCGCACGGTGAATCCATGGAAGGCTAAGAAGTTCGTCTCTCTCGATCGTAACAGGCTCGGGAACATTATATAAACTAAGCATTGCTAATACACATATGGCTAGTTGCATTATTTAATGTCAAATCTGTTTTCAACACATACAAAATACATATCTGGTTTCGTGAGGTACATACGACTACGTGTCTCACTAATTATTATATGTATGACTAGCTTAGTAAAATTCACATTATTGTATTCAAGATAGCAAGCCGAGGCTCTGCTACTTTGGCATCTTTGACCTTGTTACCAAGCGGTGGAGCGTTATAAGCGCTCGTCTCATTAGTCCGGTGAAGCTGTGAAGGCTCATCAGGACAATAGCGTTAGTCAGTTTGAAAAAAGAAATGTTTCCAACAGTCTTTTGAGTCAATACCGATTCTAAGTACCACATAAGCGGTCACATTGTCACTTGATATTGAACAGTAGTTAATTTTCTGATCAAACGGTAAGTTTTCCAGAATAATAAAATTTTGAAACGGTGTGAAAAGAAAAAAATCCAATCAAAAGACGTTATTACGTACGATGTTAAGGTATGCTTTAACAAGGTTTTTAGTATGTAGAAATAAATTTATTTTATTTATTTTAGGTCCGAAAGCGTAGTCGTTTACAATTGTTGTAGTAGCTTTAGTAATCCTATAAGGTATAGAGGCCTTATTCAAGCATTTGTTGATGATGCGATTAAACATCGAAATTGTGAGTTTGTTGCCTTTTTACTATAACTTGTTATAGTCGACGCATTATGAACTGAGGTTTCGGGTCATTGTATTTATCTGTCTGTCTTGCTCGCACTTACATGTCTTATGGAGATGTATTAGTGATGTGCGTAAGAATTGTAGAGGTGCATATCGATAACGGGATAGGTAAGATCGATATGATAAATTATGTTAAGTATTAATAGGAATAATTTTCGCTATCTGAAAATAAAAGTTTTTAATTTGTAAAATAAAATGTTTGTTTCAACGTAATCATAGAGAAACTGTATAGATCGTAATGTGGCCCTGAAGAGGGCCGTTTTTAACTTTTCTAGGGATATTTCTTAGTTATTCAAAAATCCTCATCCGTTTTTTCCCCAACTGTGTCATCTTCCTGTGACTACATAAATCAGTGCTGCAAGCTCTCGTGGATTATTGAAATTGAGGCAAGCTTTTTTGCTCGGAGTCAGTTTTCAATTATTTTAAAAACAGGAACATGTTGTGAATTACAACCCGAGCTTGAGCGTTGATATCACCATTTAATTTCTTTAAAACCACGTTAGAAAATAAATTCTCCATTGTGCGTATTGCGTAACGAAGCTTAAGTTATGTAATGAGTGTCATAACAAAAAAATCTTATATTTATAGAAAAACAACAACCCTTATTCGTAAAGACCAATCAGGAGTCAGAGTGCTAATGAAGGTCATGATGACGCATCGACCCCTCGTGCACAAGTAGCTAAATATCGATAACAGGTTGCATTGCGTGCACATTCCTACTGTCAGTGACATTGATTGTCCGACGACTCAGTTTAAAATGCGTCGACTATAACTGGTTTCTAATATAAACCAAGTTAATGAATCTTGTATTATTATTATTATTGAGTAATACACGTACTTTTTCTATATTTTTCAGACATATTCCCGTTTCCACAAATATATTTCATGACCACTAATAAAATAATTGAATCAATTGTAAAGATTTTTCTAGAAATCCTGCCTGCCTTTATAGCAGACTGCGTGAGTTGGTTATTCAACAAACCTACTGGGTAAGTTAATATTAAAAAGAAATCGAACTTAATGAAGAACTTTATTGTTATACTAGTGGGCCCGGTGGACGTTGCCCTGCTTCGATAATAAAAAATCCTAAAATTCAACCGCAACGTCGCCTGCCGGGACAAATTATGAATTGAGACCATTCTTGAATCCATCTGAATACACACAAAAAATTTCATCAAAATCTGTCCAGTCGTCATATAGCCGTATATGTATATAGTTATAAAGATACAAATAAAGTAAAAAAAAATCCCGGCCTTAGTTTGTGAGTTAGCTTTATTTATGGCATATTATGTTAATAACAATTTTTTATATTATATGGGGCAAACTAACACACGGGTCACCTGACGGTAAGTGATCACCGCCGTCCATAGACACTAGCCAAACCACGGAAGGCGCAAGTGTGTTGCCGGCCTCTTAAAAAGCATAAAAAGCAGAGTACGCGTAAGGAAAGTAGTCTGGTGAAGCTGTAAAAGCCTGTCAAACAAATAGCGTAGTCAGTTAAAAAAAACAGGTCCGTATCGTTGAGTAAGACTCGTAATGTAGTAATTATCTTTAGTTTTTACCTCTTATGCATTAACAGTGTAACTGGTTGAAAAATCTAGTGTTACTCTGTGAGCCATGAAGTAAGCTTACTTCTACATACATACATACATGATGTAAGCTGTTACACAAAAGTTACAAAAACAACGGTTACACAGACGAGCTCTTAAGTACAAATCGAGGCTTAGTAGATGGAAGTTGAATGTAAAATAATGTAAAGCGGTTGATTCACTAGAATTAACGTACACTGGGAGAGAATGAAATGTTGGCCAAAAAATTTACGACAACAGCTTCTCGTCAGTACTTATGATATTAATACAACAATAATACAAATTGCAGTAAATTCCTAAATATGTTTCTGCTTACAGGTTCCTAAAGCTACAGAAACGTATAGTCGCTAAAAGAGAAGTTGTAAAATTCTTCACTACTAACTCCTGGATGATGCGCGACTTGGGAGCAAGAGCTCTTTATACCTCTTTGAGTACATCTGATCAAAAGCAGTTTCCTTGCGACGTTACGCAACTGAATTGGAACGAATATGTACTAACATACTCTGCCGGAATACGGAAGCATTTAGAAAATAAATAATATTGTTTATGAGTACTAATAAAGTTACAAGCTTCTTTCTGACCTGTTTTGTTTTTATCTATGTATATAGTAGAATATTTTACACTAAATGTCACTCACCTCAGTAGTCCGGTGAAGCTGTTAAGACCTTGCTCGGTCAATAGCGTAGTCAGTTCGAAAAAAAATAAATAAAAAAGTCACTCACCTCCAGATATCGTAATAAATTGAAATTATACAGGCTTTTAAAAACCATTGACAGTACAATAATTGAGCTAATTATTCTTGACCTAATTAACCTTGACGTAATACCTCCACATAATTATCAGGACAAACAACTATTCATTCTAGAGGTTACACGTATAACATAGTTTAATAGCAGATACTATAGTTTATTAATACAGCATGTCACTTTGGAGTTAAAATAGCTGTATAGTGTATATCCATGCTTTTAATACATTGTAAACTAAAGTATATTCTTAAAATTGACATTAATGTAAAGTAGGACAGAAATTGGTATCGTGCATCCAGTATTTATTTTTTGCATTAAAGTTAGTTTTTCAAATAATATTTTATTTAATGTCCATATTTTAAGTCAGTCCGGACCGATCATGGCTTCTGTTTCCCTTATACATGTGGTTTTTTAATCGTCTAGGTTTTAGCGTTTGACCGTAATCTCAACTGATGTTATATGAAGTATAAGACGGTAAACACGCTAAAGCAAGAGGGAGCTGGCTCTGAACTGCAGCTGCTGGAACAGAACAATGGATGCAACAGATGCAGAGGCTATGTAAAAACAGAAAAATTAAAAAAGACCAGATTAGGACCATTTTTAAGAAAGTTATGTCTAAAAAACTAACCTTTTGTACTAGTAATAAAAAAATGACCAGATTTAACATGATGGCTATGTCGAAGAGTACTAAAACATATAAAAAAACTGAGGAAATAAAAAAAATATTTCAAAGTTCTATTATATATCAGTTACAACAAAAAAACAAGCAAAGAAGCAAACAATTGTAGCACGGAGTAAAGAGGAAAAAAACATTGTTCATACCGTTCTAAGAAGGCCATGTAGCAGATAGATTCGAACTTCAGGTGAAACGCATGAAAGGCCCGTGACTAATTATATTAAGAATTACCTATTCAAAATATAATAAAAAAATACTACTTACGAGGTGTGTTCAGAAAATAACGGGAATTTTAAAATTTCGCGGGTTTGGAGAGTCCAATTGTCATTTTTTTTTATTATGTTGATATACGTGCCCCTTAAGTGCGATAAAATTTTCAGCTGTATTCATTGCTTACTTTGTCTGTAGCAGCCGCTAAGGTTAGACGTGTTTTTATGAGCTTGGCGATTTTCGTAACTCTAGTAGTAGTAGTATTCACTAGCCTACAAAAATATCTGCAAAATGTATAACTTTTATGATCCATTTTACATCGCAGTAACACAATACTAACATTGTTAGAAAATCCGAAGAAGGGGAATATTTAACTGCAAAATGGTATAAAAACAAGAGATAATCAGTTCTTAAGATATAAAGTCCTTAAAAAAGAAGTAAGAGCACATGAAGAGGTGTCAGCCAAATTGGACATAAGATCGCATACAAGAGAGAGTCGTACTTCTTAGTACTCTGTGGATTAATCGTGCGGGTGCCGGGTCCATCGCGTGGCAGCGAAACCGTATTTTGTGTTGAAGGTACTGTTACAAGGCGTAGAGTGAAACTGACCGAAACAATTTAGGGCGTAAACGTAGAAAGGTTCTTTGCGAAGGTCTTTTAGTAGGTTATAGAGTGAATTGATAAAATCTGATAACTAGAATATAGCATAATTTCACGCAAAATGTCGTTCCGATCTAAACGCTAAAAGTGATACCCTCAAGGCAATATTACAAGTGGCTTATAAATAAAATGACGCCAATAGGGTTCTAATTTGCATAATCGGCTCAAACCTTAAAAAACACAAATTGCAGATTATATTAGTTTTCACTAATATTAATCGCTATGATTAAAAACGGCCTGAGAATTTAAAAAAAAACATCAAAACTATTTGATCCACGTTTATAATGTAAACTAATTATTGGATTAAATTGAAATAGACGTTATGTAATTAACCTGAACTTTAAAAAAGAACACATAACGGTAACATCAATATAATGGCTATAAATATTTTTCTATGACCCGCTGTACTTTAAATTTACTTACCTCTCCGACAATGATGGTCGTAAACAAATATAAATCGTGTTATTCTATTACATTTTCAAACGTGAGAAATAAATGTGTTGTTAAATACATCTCGACGTCACGAGCGACTGGGTGCCGGTGAGTTTTATGAAATCATATCAACTAATAATAAAATTGCAGTATAAATGAAAATCAGCGCCGTAATATCACTAAGCTATACTGCAGTATATAGCTGAATGGAGATGATGTTTTTGGCTATTTTTAAGTAAGCGCATTGTGATGTTTTTTTAATATACCTAGCTATCGGATGGCAGCGCTTTTTAAATTGTCATCAAATCACTTTAGAATTATAGAAATGCTCTTGCAAATAAATTTGTAGGTACGATACGTACACCATCTACTGTAAGTTAATTATAAGCAAAACGTTAACAAAGATCTATAGGCAGACGAAAGGCATGGCAACATATAAGATACATATAACATATAAGAATAAACGATCATTTATTTTTAAATATGCATTATGCCGAATGAGATTTATCATCAACAAGTTAGAGACTTAGAGGTTAGAGACTTGGGTGTTATTTTTGATTATAAGCATATAAAGCATATAAACAATTAGGCTTCATCAAACGTATATGCGAACCATTCACAAATATAGAGTGTATTAAAATGTTGTACTTCGCGTACGTAAGAAGTATTCTTGAATATGCTTCAGTAATATGGTCGCCTCAATATAATAAATACATAGACAGTATTGAATCTATTCAAAAAAAAATTGTAAAATTTTTATGCTGTAAAGATTTTAAAGAATTTACGAACTATGGTGAACTATGTAAGTATTTTCGCCTAGACTCTTTAGAAGTGCGGCGTCGACAACACGAAATGATTTTATTGCACTCTATACTATCGGGCTATATTGATTGTCCTGATCTTTTGGGCTCTGTATCACTGCGAGTACCAAAATACTGTACACGCAAAGCACCGTTGTTTGCTGGCCCACATGCTAAATCTAACTATGCTCAAAATTCAATACTGTGTCGCATTGCCCGATCCTATAATGAAGTATACGATACGGTAGACATATTTCTATACTCACGAAATACATTTAAAAGTGAAATAATAAAATTACAACGCGGAATTATACAATTATAATATAAAAAAGATAAAGCAAGCATACAAGTCAGAAATACAGACACGCTCACACACACACACATTCCGACACACGCACACTATACTAAACGCCAGTAAAGATTACATGTTTTTCTTTTGTCTACTTATGTATATTTTTATGTATCACTTCCTGTAATTGTGAAATCCTGTTTTGGCTTTAATTGTTACATACTATAAGATATTATATAAAATACTGTATGCTGTTGAATTTCCAAATAAATTATCGAACAAAATCTGTTAAATTGTTTATTATATAGACAAAACATGCCCATATTGTCGATATAATTGTATTATTCTTATATGTTGCTATAATCACTGAGTTATGTAGATGCAAAAGCGGTAAATAAAACAAAATGGCCGCCAAATTGACCAAAATGATAATATAATTCAAATTACATACATTTATTCTTGGAGTCCAGTACAGGGCACGTCTCACGCGCTTGTTTACAGTAAACAAACTATTTTTATTAAATTCACACGAACGAATACAGTTCATCACTTCATAGTGTAAAACAAAGTCCTCTGGTCTGTCTGTTTGTCTGTTCGCGAGAAAGTCAAAAACTACAGATCGGATTTTCATGCCGTTTTCACCAGTAGATATAATGATTCATGGGGAAGGTTTAAGTATATTTTTTCAAGGTTTTCTTTTTATTATCGGGACGGGACAACGTCTTCCGAACTCGCTAGTTATCTGCCCGTAAAAGTCCCGTGAAAGTCGGTCCAACTGATTAGGAGATAGTAGAATATTGCAGACGAAGTCTTGAGTAACAAAATAAAATAGTCTAAGTTACTTCTTATAAGGTGAGTTATCTGCCAGTGAAAGCCCCGTGAAAATCAGTTCAAGCATTAGGATATTGCACTGCGGCCGAAGGCGAATAAAAAAACCTAAATTACTTTTTATAAGGTCTGCTATCTACCACTGAATACCCCGTGAAAATCGGTCCAACCATTTTGGAAATAGCAATGCGGACGAAGTCGCGGACAAACAAAGTACAATATGTCAACCGCTATAATTTCGGCTATCTGCCAGTAAAATTCTCGTTAAAATAGGTCCAGCCGTTTGTGAGATTACCCGGAACAAACAAACAAACAGACAAAAATATATAGACAAAATATATAAAAAAATTTTTGGTCATTTGTTGTCATACATTCATCAAAAAGTTGTTGTTTTAATTGTACATACACAAACATTATTTTTATAATACGTAATAGATAACAAATTTTGAATAGGAAAACAAAATAAACTTTGAAAATGTTTGCGATAGAAACTTACCACGTTACCATGGCAACGTATATAATATTAACGCTAACGATATCTCTCAAAAGGAAAAAAGTGCCCGATTTTGAAACATTCTTCATTGGTGCTCCGCTCCTATTGATCTTTGCGTGATGATATATAGCCTAAAGCCTTCCTCGATAAATGAGCTATGTAAAAGCGAAGAGTTTTCTCAAATCGAACTGGTAGTTCCTGAGATCCTAGCGTTCAACCAAACAAACTCTTCAGCTTTATATATTAGTATCATATATATTAATACGTGAAGCCAAAACTTTGTATCCTTTTTTAAAAGAATTGCGTGAATGGATGAACGTGAAATTTAGCATAGTTAAAGTTTATATGGAAGAGAAGTGCAGAAAGATATTTATTTTATATAAAATGCATTAGAAGTACATTAAATTAATTAAAATATGCATTACTCACACTACTGCTTCAATTTTACACAACATATACACACATGTAAATAAAAAAGACATTTTGACATCCGTCAATAACGGACTTCAAAAAAGGTCGCGAAGGAGGTTGCTATGCTCGACTGTATGTATTTTTTAACCGACTTCGAAAAAGGAGGAGGTTACTACGTTCGGTTGTATGTATTTTTTTTATGTATGTTAATCGATATCTCCGCCAATTATGAACCGATTTTAATGATTTTTATTTGAATTAGTTATATTCAGCGGTAGTCCCATATAAATCTGAAGAAAATATTCAACCCCTAAGGGGGTGAAATATCATTTATTTGATTTTCACCCACTTCGTCTCTACGTATTTTCGTGAAATTGGAACCGATTTATTATACCCATTACAAACCAGATATATTTATGAACACTAAAAATGGGGAAATAATTCTTTTACAAAAAAAAAATAAACCGCCTTCGATGTGAAAAACTAATAAGGCACTAAAAAGCGAAAAATATCTTAATTATTAAGTTAACCGAATTAAATAAAAAATATTGATATTTGAACTACCTAATTATATATTTGAAGTCGGTGCCATTGATAAAAGAACCCTAATAAAGTTCAAACTTTAAAAATTCAATGAACTATGGTCGAATGTCGACCACTGGGCGCCCACTAGTAGATGATAAATACATTAGCTTTTATTTAAGGATTTTTATCACTCATAAGTATCTTAACAACCTTAAATCTATTAAAACTAACAAACATTACAGTAAAATAAACATACAAATAATGAATAATAAACAAAATATTTAAACAGAGAATTTAAAGGAATTATTTAACACACAGGAAGCATCTGATGATTGTATATATTAACTCACAGTTACTAATTAATATAAATGAATAAAGTCAGAAACAAAACAATACAATCGAAAATTTATAAAACACTGCATCTACATCGTAAAACCTAAAAATTATAGCTGAAATCCTTACTCATTCACAGTATAGAAACGATATTTTTGATCGGCATATACAATAGAGAGGCAACTGATTGATTTATCAATAGGGCCGAACAAGTACCATAAGGACGGTATTCTACGGAAACAATATTCGTATACGGTTTCGCATGCAGCATTACTTCTAATGTTCTTGAGAATTCTAAATCATCTTCATCATCAAGTCTATCTTAATCTCGTGCAATTCGACACAATGAATCACTTAAGCTATACCCATAACCAAAATCAGAAATACTTCATTCAATTAAGTTCATAAAAAGGAGTTTATGAACGTCAAAACTACTTGCAGTTCGGAAAACAATCTAATTTTGGGGAAGAACTGGCAAGAAACTCGTTCGGCTTTATCCTTTAAACATACATGTTTTATAATTCTTTACAATCGTTTTTAGAGGTTTTTATTTGAAACATCACAATCGTTCACTATAGTAGCCTTTTGATACCAAAACCTTTTTGACATGCTTAGCTTGCAATCCGGCAAATCAGCAATTTGCCTTGAGACTCTGTTGTAAAACCTAATTATATCTAATTGCATCGTATTAATGCGTCTAATATATTTTCTGTCATAATTGAATTCCGATCAAAAGTAATTGAGAGCTATTTTGGGCTTTCTAGTTAAAACTAACGCTATTTCTTTAGCATTCATAGAATACAAACATAAATCGTGTAAAGATAAAATTATTACAAAGTTTGCTAGTTCCTATTCTCTTTTTCCTCTGTATATATTTTCATTTGTAGTTATCAACAACCAATATTAATAAAAATGTTGCGCCCGTAATTTTAATGTAATATTTTTTTCGGCAACCAATCTGCCATCGTCCAGTAGGTAATAATATCATAAATAACTTGTGATAACTTCAACGTTCTGATAAGATGGTGGCCCGCCTGTTCGAATTTCCAGGGAGGTTTTGTGGTATCTCAAAATTAATGATCCAGGGTTTTATTTTGTAGCCACTTTACTTGTGCATAATAATCGTACTATATTACGCAAAAATCCATCAATATTACAAAAAGAAAAACCATAAATAAAAAATTAAAACCCCCCGCCAACCAACCTTTTTTTTCCTTTTTTCTTTTTTTTTTTCTCCCCCCCCCCCCCCTTCTTTCCTTTTTTTTTCTTTTCCAATTTCTTAATTAAAAAAAATATTATTCTAAATCTTTCCCCCTCCTTTTGCCCTTCTTTCACCCCCAGCGGGGTTTCTTTCTATTTTAATGGCTTATTCGGGGGTGCTATATTTATTTTCAACTATTCATCACTACGAAGAGGGAGACAAGGGTAGGAAGGAAACCTGGCACATACCTCCGCCTCAGTTTCCACGTGGCTAGCCGGCTAGGTGATTCTCGTTGCTCTACACTGGGTTTTCTCCCACACAACACTTATTGTTTATAATGTATGTCGGCACACAATATATGCGGAGCGATGCGTTTATTTCTCACTCGACCATGCGAAAATTCAAACGTTTGCATGCGGCGCGGCGCGGCGTGGAAACAACCATAATAGTGCGGCGCGGAAACAACAATAATGATAGTAGTAGCAGTGGCGCGTTCGACGCGCTACCGAATATAAGCATGTGCCATAGGGAGGGGTAATTGAGCGGGGCTGGAAAAGTGGCGCGATCTGATCACAATAATGCGGGAATTTCAAATATATATAAAGCGGCGCAACCACCATTAAAGACTTAGTCTTCAGATACTCAATACACATCTCCTAGTCGTAGCTCGAGAGTAATGTTTTACGTAAATTATTTCATACCCGAGCTATATGAGCAATAAGAATTATCATTTCTTTAAAAAAATTCGGTTTAGATTTTAGAAAGTGTTGCAAATTTATAAAAATTTGAATAATCCGAGTTATACTAATCAATAATGTTCAATATAGATATGATACAACCTATACATTACTCTAACATATTTTACAAGACATTTCCAAGTAATATCAAATTATATAGAATTTAAATAAATTACAGCAATAAACTGAATAGATACGTTATCTTTTCAGGGAGACAAATTTAAGAAACAATGAGACTAGATCACTTGGTCCGTATACATCAGTTCAAGATTACTATGCAGGAAAGTCCGTTTTCCTTACCGGTGGCACAGGGTTCCTTGGAAAGGTTTGATAACAATTTACCAACAACTCTGATAATACTATTTGTGATAATTTTAACCCCCATATGAATCATGCAAAAGAAAACCATGAATGATGATGCAGGCAGAAATTCGTATTCGAACTAAGTTTAAGGTCGATCTTTAAAATTTCAATAAAAATGAATTAAAAACAATACCCAATGTAAATAACAGAAAAAATACATATTTAAGATATAATTTCGAACCTTTCGAAAGAAATTTTTCTAAGGCTATATTAGTGTATGCAGTATACAGTGTATGCAGTATACAGTGTATGCATAGTCTTGCATTTTTAAATTTCAATTGATAACTTTTGTTTTAATATTGATAAACAATCAGAAGAAAAATGAGATTTATAATGATACCTTTTTGAAAATATATTTTTGATGTTGACTTTTTGACTTATTATGAAAAAATCTAAAAAAACATGATAAGGAACAAATGGTTCACTTCTACATAACGCATATAGTGGTTCAAATTATCACCTCTTAAATGGAATACGTCGAATTATTAATAATGTATAATATTATTGCTTCCCTGAAACCGGGAATAAGTTAACAACTTACCTGATATTTAACAACCAACCTGAATGCAACGGTTCGGGCCGCCACCTGTCAATATAGCGACACCTCTCGCTCTCGTACATCACCGGCCCGTGGTTAGGCGGGGTGAGGTGAGGCGAGGTGACGTTCCCCATTGTAGAACTGTCGAAGGTGGTAGTGAGAGTGCCGGTAACCCGCCTCTGTGACGACAGCCGGATGCCGGTGATGTCCTGAAGGGGCCCTACGTGCAATGATGCACGAGCCAGCCGACAAAGGTGGTGGATTTTGAAGCGAAGGTCGGGGTAGTCACAAGAAAACACCGTGGTTCTCTTATAATGACCACATCCCCGAGCCAACAGAACACTATTGTTGATGATCAATGAATGAAACTGCGTGCTCGTACCACTGGATGTTATTACAATGAGCTCACACACTTACACTACCATGTTATCTCAATGAGCTGTGGAATCAAACTACCATGTTATCTCAATGAGCTACGCAATCAAACTACCATGATATCTCAATAAACTGCGTAATCAAACTACGATCCAGTACAGCTCCGACCGTGCTTATAAGCAAACCCGGAGGCGATCCTGTTATAAAAACAGCTTTATAATAAGGCGGCACTACTCTATTTTTCGCTTCTGCTGGCTCGATTTTCGCGTTTTATTTATTTATTTAATCATCTATATATGCGATTTATCTATATATCAATTTCTTATTATCTATTTGCATGCTCTCTATACGCTAATTTTACATCTTATGTTCTTGATATATATCATTTTATATATATATTCTTGATAATTTAATGTATGTCCGCAAAAACTTAGATATGCTGGATCTGGTAAAAGACCAGCATAATTTAAATACTAGAAACAGCAACAAATTGGTCATTCCATGCTTCAGACTCACTAAGTCCAAAAACAGTTTTTTAGGTAATAATGTTAGGTTTTATAATAAAGTCACAAAACAAATTACCGATTTGCCGGATAGTGAGTTCAAGAACCATGTCAAGAGGGTTTTAATATCTAAAGGCTATTACAGGGTGGACCAATATGTAAACGATTGTGACGTCTGTAAATGACGGCCCTCTCTGTGCATCCATTAATAACGAATGTAAATGTTTATGTTATTGTAAAAATATATAACATAAAAAGATAAACCAGATCGAGTTTCTTGCCGGTTCTTCTCGATGACTGGTTTGTTTTCCGAACCGGTGGTAGCTTTGACGTTTATAAGCGCCTTCTCAGGGCCTAAATTGAATACAGTATATTTTGATTTTATATCTATCTTATATACGAGCAAAATTATTTCTATATTTAGTGCCATTTGCACGAAACTCTATAATCTTATTATCCAAATTATTAACTTATATTCGTATCAATCTATTCCTATGATGTTATTTACATCTGTTTGTGTAGGGTGATATAATTTATATATGTATGACATACACTTGATATCCAATATTCAATATCGGTCGATATGACGTCCGTGCTTAGGAATTTATCCCAACACATGTCACTGTTTCGCCAGTGATATGTTATTCCGTGGTATAATTTTAATTCTACTCATACTTATTTACCAACGATAGCTAATAAAATTACAAAATTTATATCTTATAATTTCACTTCTGAGAATACTGAACGTCGTAACAAGTATCGTTGGGCGGGCCCTTTACTGGATACAAATTCTATTGTTTGTTTAACTCAAAATTTAATTTAACTCAAAAACGGCTAGACTCATTGTCATTTACTTTTCAATATTCCCATAGATTTTAGCATTTGATCACAATCTAGTCTGATATTAGAGAACGGGGTCGTCTAAAATAATAAACACGTTGAACATGGAGTTTGAAGAGACAAAGCTTATATCATTCTTGATTTTATGACATTAGGAGAAAGAAATAGTGACAGAAAAAAAATGAATGAAAGAGTGATTGGGTTAAAACGTGTCACTTAATCATGTAGATATTATAATGCAAAGTACAAAGTAAGTAAGTAAGTAAGTAAAAGTACATTTATTAGTCTAATCTCTAATAAAAAAATGCATAGTTTCAAAAAACTTTCAGTAGATAGCGAGAAATCAGTTTTTCACGAGGATTCTGAAAAATAAGGATTTTTTGAGTTACGACAGTATTGCAAGAGCAATACGATATATTAAAATAAAGACTCGAAAATTATTACTGAGTACTCTAACTAGGAATAGGATGCTGAGTAAAATAAGGTAGGAAACGTATGAACAAAATCCCATGTCTTTGATTTTTTCAGGCATTGCTCGAACAACTACTTTATACGTGCACGAATATAGACAAAATTTACTTGCTGGTACGTGAAAAAAATGGTGAATCAATAAGTCATAGACTGGAGAAGGACATTTTCAAAAATCCGGTATGTTCATAAAAGACAGTCAGTTCTTTCTATTTTAAATTTCAGAAAATATTCAAAGTTTATCGATTTCTGTATAATAAGTAGATGCCTACAATTCCCTTTTTTGTGTTAAAGAAGAAAGGACCAATGTGACCGAAAGAAAGCTCAACGAAAAACTATTATAGGTCTGCATTAGATAAGGACATCTTCCCTAGAATCTTGTCTGCACTTGCACGTGAAGAAACCAAGAGAGTATGGTAGCTTCTGATTCATTCTAAGAAATATTTGTAAATATACTAATGGGGACTGGCATGTTCATTACGGACCTAAGTCCCTAAATTAAATAAAGATACAAATAACTGTAATGGTATAAATTTAATTACAATAAGTAACTGAAGTTTCTTAGCTATTTAATCTAATTTTAATTCCAGCTCTTTGAGAGACTAAAGGAACGCATGCCTGATAGCTTAAATAAGGTAGTTCCAATCGCTGGTGATATCACAGTACCTGACTTGGCTATTAAATCTGATGACATAAAAACTTTGGCTGAAAAGGTATGATTGATTGACAATGTAAGAGTATACAATCCTTTTAAATCTACGTTGTTTTGAAGTTATGTTGTAATTCAAGGAAATAGCAATAATTCAAAAGCAAGTTTCTATAATCACGTAAAAATAATTCTATAACTGTATTTAAGTATAAAACTATAAAACATTTGGTTTGATGATTCTTGAACAATTTGAATGCATTAAATCTGTATTTTTATATATTAAGTTGAGATAAAATTACTTTTGATTGAAAAAATTGAAATTGAAAATTTCGTTACCAGGCGAATATCCATCATTAAATATTATAGTGGATATTACTTTGCACTTCCACCTGGAATTAATTGGCCGCTACCACGTTTCACTGCAACAACAAACGTTTGATTTTCTTTGCACGAGGCATATCAAAATCTAAATCTGAAATAAGACGAACGTACGAATTAAAAAACGCGTCACTGGTTGACTGTTGACCCTGACGTCGGTTGACACTGTCGGTGTGTAACTGTAAAATATAAAAATATAACTAAAATATGTTGCAGATGAACTTGTAATAACCACAATCGATTACACGTGACGGAGCGAAACACAGAGTAACGTCCACTATAGTAATTACAATTATTTTTCCTACCTAACCTAACCTACGAACAACTATGTCTAAATGTTGTAGAGAGTCTGTTTGATAGTATATTAGTCTGTCACATAATGATTATTCTCCATAAATAACCGTTATTGGATTCTTTATTTCGTAATATACGTAGATAGCATTGGGGTAGCAACCACCACACCTACACGGGTAGGGGTACCTAGCCTAGGTAGTAGACTGTATATAAATTAACTGGAGATAGATACCCATGGAAAAATGTATGCCGAAAGGATTTTCTTTATAATCAGGATAAAAGCTCACTTACTTGATTTTGAGTTTTCCAAAATGGCACACACTAAACATAAGACAAAATTCCGGGCTGCCGTGTCGCTAGTATGGTGAGAGAGTCCGAAAAAAAAGCGTTCCGAACAAGTGGCGCCGAGCTAGTGAACGATCATCCCCGATTGTCCGTTGACAAACAATGTGTAAAAAAAATTTTGCCTACCCACAACCAATTTATGCCCGAACATTCCTCCACGCCAACCAAGCGCTAAACTTGGTTTCTTGTCAGGCATGGTTAGCCTACATAATTTAGACACAGGTCACATAAAAACCCCTTGCTGGGTTTTTATTTCTGCAACCCTTATGGCATTATCCTTACCAGGATGAAGGTTAATTAACCGACCGAGATGCCATTGAAGCGGGAGAAGGATTTCATCTTTGACTAAAACTAGGTCGTCTAATTTTGGGGAAGGTGTCTGTGAGGTCCATTTATACCGTTGTTGTAATGTAGGTATGTAAATATTTATTACGCAATCTATTCCAAAAATGATGTGACAACTTTTGTACTTGTTGATACCGACTTAACTGCCGCCTCATAGAGTCCTTCGAAATTAGGACTCGCTGGGGGGTTAAGCAACCACGTTGTGTGTCGTTTAGCTAGTTGGTTTTCTATACCTGAGCTATTGTTTTTTAAAAAGATATATAATTATTTAAGATATTTATCCGAACCCCAGAAATTTGTACCGCAATCCGATCTCATTAAAGAAGGTAATCCCCTACGAGAAGTAAACCTTGTAAAGGCAGCTATAAAGGCTTCCACCGACAAATCACTAATGATCTCTAAGTGCACAGATTTAAAGTACAAGCAAATAAAAACACACGAGTAGCATTTTTGGATTTTTGCATTCCGAAGTAAATTACTTTTAAGGACGCGCTCTCAATTTTTTGCGGTTCAATTTTGGCATCGATTCCTATTAGACGCGCGTTGCTCACGTTGCTCACGCACATAGACACGATAAATGATAAGCCGCGAAATTATAGCGCACTTGAAACGACTTTTTTACAGTTTTACCGGGCCTGTGGGGCAAGGTCTCAATTTTTTTTTTTTTTTTTTTTTTTTTTTTCTTTTTTTTTTTTTTTTTTTCTTTTTTTTTTTTTTTTTTTTTTTTTTTTTTTTTTTTTTTTTTTTTTTTTTTTTTTTTTTTTTTTTATTTTTTTTTTTTTAGATTTTATAATTATTTTTTTTTTTTACTTATTTATTTATTTAAAAATTAACTGATATTTTCTATCATCCGGATGGATTCAAATTTGCCGAAACATCATGCGTATGTCTGTTGTAAAGACAACCCGAGGCACTCAAAAATTTCAAATAATAGCCGTTATTTCACTTTGGAGCCGTTCTCCTGTATACAAGCAGTCATTTAAAGTGAACCCCATGTTTGTTTCTATACTACCATTGAAAACAACACATATTTTTCCGTCTTTAAATACCCCGTGGTGGATGAGGATATAGGATTCCTTGCCGCAATTAAAATTAAAATCAGAGATCTCCATATGACCGAGTCTAAGATATTCTTCGATGAACGCCATGTATTTTTCGCGAAATTCAGGTTGCCGAGCCATTCTGCGTTCAAGTGCCGAAAATTGCCGTTAATCCTTATATTGAATATCTCCTAAACGCCGATGATTAAGTAAGAGTGGTAACCGTACCATATACTTACCGTCAGAACCGCGAACCTTAGTGGAGATGAATAAATGTTCACATTCCACACATAATGGATCCCTAATTTTTTAAAGTGGTGGTGCCTTCGCTTGCCAAAACCGTTCGACAGCTACAAAAAGAGATACTCCCGAAACTAAAACACTGTCGTTCTTTTTCAAAGACCGTCTATGTGTAGGACCGAAAAACACTAAATCAAAAATCGTATTTAAAGCGTACAAGCCATACGAACTAAGATTTATTTTATCTAGCAATATATCACCTATAGTCCGTGTCAAACTTTTTAACCGCTCTGAAGTAGATGCGCAGAACACAAATTTAGGTATCAGAGGGACACAGTGAGGTCACGTTCGAAAATGACGTCAACATGATAATGATTTAATGGTCCAGCATCCGATAATTGCAGATTTTCGACCGAAATATTAAACTTATTAACCCTAGAAAGATAACCATATCACGGCATACGTTAAAGATAACCATACGCTTCAAAGGCGGACTCTTTTATAATACGTGTTTTTAATTGATTAACTAAGAAATATTTATAATTTATGTTATTATGTTAAAAGGTATATTTAAAACTATAAAATTAAAATACATTTTTACTTTAATTTTTTTATTTCAAATAATTTAAAACCAAATGAGTAGACCTCTACGAAAAAATAACAAACATCAAAAGCTTTATGCTTCAGGAACAAAATCACTTATAATAATCTCATGAAAATAAGGTTTTTTTCTTATAAGATGTTTGACTATAATATAATCAGTCTAAAAAATATTTGTCATAAAAAAAAACCATTAAAAATGTACTCATGGCAAACGTCATTTTAGACGCCACAAAAGGCTCTTTTGTACTTAGTACAGGTTGACATTATTTTATTTTTAAACGTAAAATACGGTCTTCTTTTGACCGATGCCGTGATGGTTCCTCTTCTCGTATTCTACGATCCTGTGCAGATGGTTCTCGAACAATATTTTCTATGATACTCAGAACATGTCATGGCAAAGTAGATATCTCTAATTTCTGTCATTCATGGCGTAGCTAGTTGTGTACTGAGTTTATTCATATATTCTCTTCTATTCAAGGGCTTTTCATGTTTTGCTATGACATTGTGGTAGTGTATCACGTAAAAGTTGAGAAAACTTATGTTCAATATACCATAAAACATAGTCACTGGCCACCTATTCGTTTTCCTTGAATACGACATCGAAAAGCACATTTGGCCGAGAGTGTTCACGTCTCCTTTGGCTAGATATATGTATTATATATAATACATAATTATTTTAAGCTTACCAGTTACTATATTTAAGACACCTTCCTCGTCACACGATGATAATAAACAAACGATCTTGGCGAGCATCGGCTTTTATGATACCATAGCTATATAACGCATAAAGCGCAAATTTCATTTTCGCCCAACGTTCTCCTATGTGCTATAATGCATGCATAATAGGGTGGTTTTTTTTTTGCGACTATTTTTTTTTCTTTACTCCATTGACGGAATCTCGTTCGAACTATTAAATAAAAAATTCCCACCAAAGGACGGCTCTTAATTCCAATTTTAAGTACTCGCTAAATGAATTTAAAGTTTTCTCATTTAATTAACACGTAAAAATAATGTTTTTTGCTTAAAATATTTATAGCTTGGAGACATTTCATCAAAATTCTTTGACCATAGAAAGAAATTGTAGAGGGATCCTTCTTCTTCAAAAGCCCTAGTAGCAAATATTTAATCTTTGATGTATCTGGTCAGTAAAAAATTTTATAGTCGATTTTCACTCAAAAATTGTGGTTTTTCGACTTTTTCTCCAAATCTATTGACTTGACGCCAAAATTGCAAAGGACCTCTTTTGAAGAGAATTTAATTTCCTACAAGATAAGATGACAGCCAAGCTCGAAAAATAAATTGTCTTTGAAAAAGATTTGATTAAAGTTAAGAAAACACCGAATTAATCTATGTTATTGCAATTTTACACACTAATTATAAATTATTAAAATCATAAGTTAATAAATTGTTTCAATAAGTACGTTCAAATAAATATTAATGCGTTTTGTTTAAATATATTAAGTATCGTTATTCTGACTATTAAGATTAATTTCATACTACTGATCCATAAATAATTTTTTTTCTGTTGTAAAATCCAATACAAAAATAAAAATTGCAATAAAATAGATTAATTCGGTGTTTTCTTAACTTTAATCAAATCTTTTTCAAAGACAATTTATTTTTCGAGCTTGGCTGTCATCTTATCTTGTAGGAAATTAAATTCTCTTCAAAAGAGGTCCTTTGCAATTTTGGCGTCAAGTCAATAGATTTGGAGAAAAAGTCGAAAAACCACAATTTTTGAGTGAAAATCGACTATAAAATTTTTTACTGACCAGATACATCAAAGATTAAATATTTGCTACTAGGGCTTTTGAAGAAGAAGGATCCCTCTACAATTTCTTTCTATGGTCAAAGAATTTTGATGAAATGTCTCCAAGCTATAAATATTTTAAGCAAAAAACATTATTTTTACGTGTTAATTAAATGAGAAAACTTTAAATTCATTTAGCGAGTACTTAAAATTGGAATTAAGAGCCGTCCTTTGGTGGGAATTTTTTATTTAATAGTTCGAACGATATTCCGTCAATAGAGTAAAGAAAAAAAAATAGTCGCAAAAAAAAAACCACCCTAATGCATAATATATCGTTCCTAAAAATAAATAAAAAACATTTGCAAATAGGCTTTGAATCGTTACAACTGCAATATTAATTAACTCAAAAGTTTCACGAAAGATAATCAATCATACGCCTAGCGAGCGCACAGAGTCGTCATATAAATAAAACTATAGTACTTACAGCATGGAAGCAGTCGTCCCGTGAAAGAGCAAACCGACGACTGAGTTGACTGAGAAGGATGTGGAAATACAGTCGTCTGACAAAAAAATACAGCAATATATTTCCGGCGCAGGCGCCTCTGCGATGTAGGTTATCTTTCTAGGGTAAATTAAATAAGAAGTAGGGTTCCGTAATACTACAGCCGTGACGTTTAATAATGGTTTTCTAGTTCGCACTGGCCTAAATTCAAAAGAAACCAAACTATTACTATTTGAAATATTTCCGGATACAGCGCTTAAAGGAATGTGAGAATAATATCGCTTCAAATTTAAATCCGACACCAAACTGCTTTTTATAATTTTTAATTGAAAACGGAGATCTAATAAAGCACACGTTTTAAAAAATTATCCGTCCGATTTTTTAATTTCAATTACTGCCGTAGGTAAAATGACATTATTCGCAAGTTTGGGTACCGCTGCGATATTATTCCAACCCTGTAATTGATATGCTTCATGACTACAATGCGCAGGAGGGCTAGCAGAGCCGCGCATAGTAATATTTGAACCACGTGAAGCGTTATTATTACGAGCAGAAACATTGCGACGCGCGCTCGACGCTTCACTGCTCGCTGAGTCATCTGCCGTCCGCCGCACCCGATGACTGAGCGAGCGAGCTCTGCCGCACGATCCAACTCGCAACTCCGGCGTCGAAGCCGCGCTGTCTAGCTCCGTTTATTGCTTTCATATCTCACCGTATGGGAAGCCCGTATATTCCGTGAACTGAACATTCGGTTACACTGAACGTCTTATATATTTTGCACAAATTAATGAATGATGACCTTTATGATCACAATGACTAATAATATTTAACCCACACGAAGATGTCGTCCGAAACATTTAAAACATAAATTATTATTTAACATAAACATCTTACAATCTTCGACTTTTAGATTTTTAAATTTGTAACAACGTTCAATAACTTGTCGTGGAAAATTACAATATGAACATCTGCTTTCATTATTACCCTATCAATATTTTTTTCTTTCGTTATTATTATGCGACATATTCAATACGTTCCGAGGCCGCGTGACCTTGACTGATTTAACTAAACCGGGATCTACCGCCGTTTCCAATAACCTGCACTCATTTGATAAAAATTGCATAAGTTCGTTAAATGTAGGTAAGTTAATATTACTCCCGCCGTGTAATTGTTCGAATCGTGTTTTAATCTCTGCCGGTAATTTACTTAGAGATATATATAATGAAATATAACTCCACTCGTCCGTCGGTGAGCCTAAATTTTTCCTATTAATTATCTAAGTAAAAAAAAGCAAAAAGTGTTATATTATATTTTTGAACACGACGATTTAATTTGTTCTAAGATGAATTAAGTTCATTATTTATATCTTCATACAAATTAAAACGTTCGTTAAAGTGACAAGATATAGAAAAATTAAATAAGAGTTTATTGTAATTTGTAATTAACAGGTGTCGGTAGTTTTTCACGCAGCCGCTTCTGTGATGTTTAATGAACCTTGGTTACCAAGCTTGAAAAGTAATTTTGAACACACATTTATTGCAATTATGCCACCGAATGGAAAATTTAAAGGTCAGAGCTTACCGATAAAATTCATTCCTGCATGCATTCCTTTAAAATAATCATAATTCCAGCAAGGTTATTATAATTTAACAGATCTTCGTTCACGTGTCTTCTGTTTATGCTTTTACAAAAGACATCGGTGATAAAGTGATTGAAGAAAAACTGTATCCAGCACCTGCCGAAATCGAACGAGTATATGATTTTGCAAAAAAATACAACAATGATGAGCAAAAGAGTAAAGAGTTTCTGTGTATGTATGATTCAACTTTTTAAATTTATTTTCTAACAAATCATTTTTCAAATCATTTCTCTGAGTAATTAACCAGGAACTGAAAAGAAGAAGAAAAGATTTTTTTAAATATTAAAGTGCAAAATAAAATAGTGTTTGTTATAAAACTCTTTATATTTATCATTTTTAATGGAAGTATTGTAACAGGAAAAATTTGGAAATACACATTTATTAACAATTATACATATAGCGAATTATGAAACATGAACACAATATTGAATTATAACTAACATAAAAAAAAATGATAAATAAGAGAAAATTAACATCGTACTGTATCACGATAATTATTGACATAAGACATATGATTATGACTTATGATATATATTTGAGAATCCATTTTGTCCAAGTATTTCACATGGAAGCAGAAAATTAGTCACATGGAGAAAGAGAGACAGAAGAGGATAACGCGTTTTCTTATGTAAAGTTTTGTACCAGTCCACTCCTATCGCAAACCGCGATTTGTTGTTTCATTCAAATACTTATGTCCGTAACCACGAATCAAATAATTAAATTATTTCAGGTGGTCGAGCTAATCCGTATACATATGCAAAAGCTTTAGCCGAGGCGTACGTTGCAGAACATCGTGGAAATATTCCAACATGTTTTGTGAGACCGTCTATTGGTAATAATACATTCAAGTTAACACTATAAATTTAAATAGAGCACATCTTGGTTTGCATATCATTATTGCGACTTTTCTAATCATTCCAATTTACTCTGAAATCAATGATACCAGTCATATTTAAGACATCACTAAAGATGTCTAGACATCAGGCAATATGAAAACACATGATATACAACGGACTTACTTTAAAGTGATTTACTAGAGTACCTAAATCTTAGTATGTCAATAGTCTTTTTTAATAATGCAAAGTCTGGATCTATTCCAAATAAGATTATTTTGGTAAATAGTAAGTGAAATAATTATAAAAATAATAGTGTAATCATATCACTTATCTTTATGTCTATTATGACATTATCTTATATACCACGACAGTGGGGAACAAGCATTTGGGCCGCTTGATGGTGCGCGGTCACCATAGCCTAGAGACGCTTACAACACCGGAGGTAACATGTGAGCGTTACCAACCCTTTAAAAATTTACTTCTCTCTTGAAGAACCATATACTCTAATCCCCTGGAAAAGCCTCATCGGGAATCTGATTCCACAACTGAAGCATTCGTGAGAGGAAAATCTTATGAGACCGGACTGTCAATGACCATATCGGTTCTAAGATGTTATAAATGAGTCTATGTTTTATATTAATCAATACCTTTATTAGGAGCCATTACATACACTTTGACTATCTGTCAAAACCTGTCTAGTGTTGCCAGTATCACACTCACTATTCATTACTTATAATAATACTAGCGGGCACGGAAGACGTTGTCCCGCCCTAATTATAAGAAAAAATCCTTAACAAATTATATACTAAAACCTTCCTCAAGAATCACTTTATCCACCGGTGAAAGCCGCATAAAAATCCGTTCAGTAGTTTTTCAGTTTATCGCGAACAGACAGACAGACAAACGCGGTAGGTGACTTTGTTTTATACTATGTAATGATTATGTTTATTAACACAAAACAAGGTGTGAGGTAGAATTCCCTGCCGATAATGAGCGGTACGATTTTCGAAAGTAGCCCTGGGCAATAGTGTTAAACAATTCCTCGGAAATTTAACTAATCATATAAATAGATAAGAGTTAAAAGAGAGAGACGAATTTCTTAGCCTTCCATGGATTCACCGTGCGGGTGCCGGGTCCATCGTGTGGCAGAGGGAGAAACTCAGAGCAGTTCCCAGGACTTGCGACCCAGGTGTAGGTTTAAGGAGGCCCCCTTTGAGATGCGCATCAACGCTCACCTTCACTGCTCGAGTTTCCCGCCCTGCCTAGCCAAATTTGGTAGGAACCTGTTAGTGCAGCCTTTGATACTCGTTCTAAAATAGAACTTACTGCAGTTCTCGACAGGCCAAGGTCCTTCAGAAGGTCGTAGAGAGATTTTGCTGGTATACCTCTCGCTCCTACTTCTACCGCGTATAACTTAACCACATAGCCATAGTATATGAAATAGGTTACTACGAAAAGCTGGCAACAACTGGAAGCACTATACTACTCTTTTACAATTTCAGTGGGACCAAAAATAGACGAGCCACAGGTCGGCTGGCTTGATAATTGGTTTGGATCAACTCGTCCGTTATATAATGTGGCCATTGGTTTGAATCGTGTTACTCCTAGCAAGGGCGATCAAATATCAGACATGATTCCTGTCGATTACGTTGCTAATACATGTATCATAGCAGCAGCGAAACATGACGGGTAAAAATTCAAGAAAATAAGAATAATTATGAATTATTTTCACAAAATAATACTTTAAAAAAATGTTATCTGCCAGAGACCTGTGAATAACAGTAACTAGCCATAGAAATTCATCCGATAATCTAGCCATTACGTTCAACTATCGTAATCTTCTATCTTCTATAACATTTTAGATTTTTATGAAAAAAGTTATTGTATCTTGGAATAAGTAATAAAATACATTTCAATCATTTATAGAAATGTCTGTATCACTGCTAAAGAACACTTATCACTGCTAAAGTACTGCGTTCACTATAAAACCTCACCAAGAAAACCATAAAACATATCCTCGAGCAATATTTAGTACGTTCCACACGGACGGAGTCGCGGGTACAGCTAGTTAATATTACAATTACTGAACGTATAATCATAAAAATATGCATTCACGTTGTAAGAGGTACAGGAAAGAACATGTGATACTTTTATCCAGACAAAAGGTACTGTTTACAAGAAATAGATCACAAGTACATTAACACGAGTGGAGTCGCGAGTAAAAGCTAGTTTTATATAATTATACAACAGAGGAATGGTAACTCCTTTGTTCCTATTAGTAAAACAATGGGTAAAATGTAACTCATCGCATAAATCTCATATATAATGTCATATACTTACTCATCTTATTTCATTCAAGACTCAAGTTCCAAAGTAATATCTTTTCTTAGGGTGACTGAAGAAATTATCGATCATATCAATATATTGTTGCAGGTCTAAAGATATACCAGTTTACAATTCGTGTTCCAGTGAAGTGAATCCTATAACTTGGAGGGAAGCCCATAAACTGTTTAATGAAGATACAGTAAACCACGGTTGGAGTAAGTACGATTTAAACACATGGTACAGATAATTTTAGTTGATTTCATGAATCATGACAGTGAATGTAAAAATACTAAAGGAAAAAAATGTCATACTGCATTGTGTTGCCAGAATATCTACGTCCTTGTCTGCTTCACGTACATAGGCGGTAATATGTTATATCTTGAAATTTTGTCAAAGCTAAGAGAGTAGACATGAGTCCATTTCTGATCGATCAAATCGGATCTCCATTATGTATTTCTCTATTCATACGAAAACAATTGAAGCGTGATCACTACAGACGCGATGAGAACCTCACAAATAGAGTGTTGCTTCGTATATGTCGGCGCCTATCCACATTAATCGCGTCATTCGTCACACCTCTCTCCTTACTACTCGACTTCAGTATAAAAGTAGCGAAACGATCGCCGTTAAGTCAGGCTTGGCTCTGGCGGCGCGCGGTACACTGGTACTTTGCGAGTCGCTTATCCTAGACTCTGGATAATTAATGTGTGCTAACGAATTCGTTATTATTTGTAACTAATTAATTGGTTATCTACTGTTCCAAATAGTTTGAATTCATAGTAGTTGATGATTATTTTGTGTTGAGTCACAAATATTATTATGATGGGGTGATGGTCTGAATCAATAGTAAATTAATTGTGTTTAGATATCACAATATTATTAGAAGGGGATCGTTTAGTGAGTTAATTTTTATTTTATGTTGAGATATGACGATAATATTATTATAACGGGGTTGTTTAGTGAGTTACAAACAAGTTGGGGGCATTCTTTAGAGGATCATTGTGGGGTGATATTGTGGAGAAGGAAATTATGTTTTAGTTCTCATTAGTATCATTTTTGTGATGGATCCTAGCGAGAGTTTTCTGGCGCAACACGTGCACTGACATATACGAATAATTAGGGTGGACGTTACTTCCCTTGAAAAATAGCTACGTTACTTCGCACTTCTGTTTGGAATACCATTACTACTACAGCTATTTCCAAGTGGCAGTGCGAAGTAACGTCCACCCTAATTATTAATAATGGATTTCCGCAAATTAACTTCTTCATCGATCAAATATTCTTATAGGAATTTGAAAATTAGCAGCATTAACATTAGCATTAACACATAGTAATTGCAATTTCAGATATCTTTCCCTTCCCGTTTACTTTATTCATCGAATCCAGGATATTGGATTCAATAGTGACGTTCTTCCTGCAACTTTTTCCTGCATACTTCGCCGACTTATATTTAGTGATAACTGGGAAAAAGCCGAAGTAAGTAAATTGATACATGTTAACATCCTAAAATACTTGAATTCTCTTCAGTAAATTCATACAGTTTAAAAATATGTATTAATAGATTCAGATGACTTCTGAAGATCAGACGCGATAACTTCATTTGTATACACTAATTCAAGAATTGCTATAAAAATAAACGTTGAGTTCTTACTTACAAAGTTCTTAGTTATTGGTTGTACAAATTGGATTATTCGGGGCCTCAATTGCGATAGCTGAACTTTAGCAAAATATATTAAAGCCATCACAGATAGAATCAAATGTCCATCCTTAATTCTACAAATCAGTTCAACATATAGCATATATTTTAAAGGTCACTATGTTCGAATATTAATTTGAGTTAAATAAACATATGTATTAATTTACATCGAAGCAATGATGGCTTACTTGTTAGCGCGTTCAGACACAGTGTCGTGGCGAAGGTCGAACCCAGCAACACGAACTGAAGGAAAAACGTGAAAAACCAACGGGAAGTTTTTTCTAAGTCCGCTTGCCTCAAGTTGAAATTCTGTCGCCAAACACCTGTTAGTATGTACCAGCAGCGGCACTTGAGAACCAGTCTCCTCTAGGTTTGGCGTAATTACCATCTTAGACCCCATCGTCTTTTAAATAATATCAAAACAAATATCAATAAAGAACAAAGAGAACCTAAGCTAAAATTTGTTCTAAGACTTTCACATCAGATGAAATTGTAGTCGAAAACGATGACACATATAAAGTATTAAAAAAAGTACGTGTAACCGTCATACGCGATTGAAGTAAAACTTTTTAAATATTTTTGATTTTGTCAATAAATAGTTTATAAACAAATCAATCGAAATTTTTTGAAAAAAATTAATAAATTGAATAATAATAAAAATCATACAATAGAATTAATTATGTATATATAGGCGCGCGACCGTGCTGCCATCTGAGTTCAATGTAAGTAACAAATTAAATCAAAGCTTTATTATCTGTAGTGCCATCTATCAGCTAATTCAGAACTTAAATAACACAGGAAATATTATTAGCAACTCTTTGTTATAAAGTAAATAAAATATATAAAAGTACGAATAGATTACTATGATAAGTAACGAATTAAATTAATTATGACTTAATAGAAGTTTTGGTTATATTTAATTATTATCTAACCGGATGGTACAGAAACGTGACGCCATATTGACGTAACGGATTTCCATTGCATTGTCGTCCAGTTGCCTCCTAGTCGCACCTAAAGAAGTTTTACTTCAAAAACATTAAAAAAAATAATTACATATGCTTCGTCTAATTGCAAAAGTGGGATATTTTTACTCTCTCTAGGAACAATGGTATAGATAACCTTAAAGTGGGATCCCACCCAAAACGGGACTTATGTTCACGTTATATATTATATGTATGTTACTACACTACACGTTTATAGTCGTATATGGTTATACTTAAATTATCAATCACAACAATTTACAGATACATCAAGACCCAAGGCAGAGCGATCCGGCTGAGAGATTCACTAAAATTCTTTACGCTCAATTCTTGGGTGATGAAATCTGGGAATGTGAGGTCACTATATTCATCTCTATCCGAACACGATCGCAGTCTGTTCCCATGCGATCCAAAGGACATAAATTGGAAGAAATATATGTATAACTACTCGCAGGGTGTCAACAAATTTCTGTTACCGAAAACACAAAATAAATAAACTCCTTTTTATTAAATGCTCTTGGTATGGTTTGGTTTTTTGAATACTTTACGTATATTTAATTTAAAAAAAGTTGAGGCAGTCGTAAGGACTGCCAATAGAAGTGAACACTCAAAATAATGGAATAACTGTGTTCTCCTTGGATTTTTTAAATTAACTATAGTTTGAATTACAATACTGAAATTTAACAACTCGTATATTCAAATTATTAACATAAGTCTGGTTTTCACATATATTGGGACTAAGAACAATAATTGTATACATTTTTATAAAATTTATTAATCAATCAAACGTATGATGACCTGCAAAGTAATAATATTAGGTGTACATGCGCAATGCGCAATCCACGCCAGCGCAATACGGTAGCTCACGCTTACTAGCATGTCATGGTGAAATTATAAGTTTATCACTTGCCAAAAATACCACTCAACGCGCCTAAAGAAGTTTTCACTACAATAATAATATATATAATAAGCCTGATTACGTCTAAGAGTGTCGCCCCCATGGTGGATTTTACTCTTGATGTTTTGTGGCCATAATCGGAAAAAATTGCTTTATCCTACCAGCATCTGTAACAGCGGAATATTAGTAACAATATTGTTCAATATTACAACTTCAGAGGAAGCGTGTAATTCCTATACTGAATGGAATTGTAGAATAAATATTTTCCTGCGAATATCTCTTTAATATAAATCTATATACGTTTGTGAGGTATTCGTCACCGTAAGTAAGGTTTTGACAAAACTTATGACCCGACTATGTATATATATAATATATATATAAATGACAATGCGGGTCACCTGATGCTAAGTAATCACTGCCGCATGTAGACACCTGCAGCATGAGAGGAATCACAGTAGCGTTGCCAGCCTTTGAGAAAGGAGTAGGCTTAAAATATAAACAAGCCTTCCGAAATAAATTCTCTAAATGATAGTGAAAGCTGTATTAAATTTCGAGCCAATACACGTAAGTATTAAATGTCGTGAAATTAAAAACATGATCTGCCATTTTGAGATCTGGATCGTAAAAAATCAGTCAAGGGGTTAAATTGCATTTCGTAGTTTAAATGAAGATCACACAGATACAGGCACGTAAAGCGACTTTTATTTCATAAATTTATAGATAGCATATTTCCCACACATGCTTTTTTAACGTTTAATTTATTTCTGAAAACATGTAATATCTGCCTCCAAATTGTTATCATACATTTTAGTAAAATAATCATAAAAAAAAATCAAATTATTAGGAAGTTCAAGCAGTGTATCTATTAGATGGAATAATTCTAATAATTCTGTCATTCACTTCGTTTTTATTTTATTAATTGGATTTCGTCTTAAATCAAGTAATAAAAGTGTGCAAGCTTTTTTCCTAACCACTTTCCATGGCAGCGATTTTCTATTTACTTTAACATCTACTACGTTTATCAGACACGATACCAAAATTTTCAGAGAAAAAATACAAGAAATATTTGTTCCGTTTCAAAACTGTGTGGCTAATACTTTATGAATGAGGTCTCAGAAATTGTTTTTTTTTTAGAAAAACCATGACACATTTCTACGAAAGCCACCCTACGTTTTATTCAAATTCGTATTATAAATTGGGTTATTTATGAACGCTCGTATTTGAAGAATTCCTTCTTTCAACTGTGTTTTCTGATATATTTGATATTAAAAAAGCTAAAAAACATGTAAAACGCATTAAATACAATGAAATGAATTAACATAATAATTTATATTCAAAGACTGATTCCATTGCGCATTAGTTATGTATATAGGGAAGATATAAATAATATATTATATCATCAACCACCTGAATGTATATTTATTGGTAATGTTGTTGTATTTATTTATTAAAATTAATATAAAATCTTTATTTATTTTGCGGCTTCTTTAATAGAAATTTGTGAACACCCTGCGAGTAGTTATGGACGTATTTTCTCCATTCTATATCCGCTGGATCGAACGGGAACAGACGCCGATCGTGTTCAGACAAAGATGAATAAAGTGACCTCACGTTCCCAGATTTCATCACCCATTTATTGAGCATAAAGAAATTCAGTGAATTTCTCAGATTAATCACTCTTCTTTGAATCTTTACATATCTGCAAGTAATTAATAATTTATTGTACCTTGATCTATGAGTACTTTTCATATTTACCCAAAGCGAATCCGAATGTAATGGAATGAAAAAAATATTCGTATATATTTATGAATGTTGATAATAATGATTATTAATATAGGAATAAAAGATTGCATAAATCTATTTACTTTGGTTTCTTCCCTGTTGCAATTAAATAAAAGTCTGCAAAATAAGCAGGAACCATTTGCAGGATGAACGTTACAATTTTATCCAATGTTCTGGATTCAATGAATATTGTAAATGGGAATGGGATATCATCTGCAACGAAAACAGTATACTATTATCGTCTTATTTATTTTTACTTTATAGGTCTTAGCTTTTAACCACAATCCCCTCTAATATTAAAAGACGATAAGATGTTAGACACGCTAAATCTACAGGAGGACGGACTCTCAAATATAACTTTCGGAACACATCTACAAGTGCTTGGCGACTAATTTTCAACTTGAGATTACTAGATAGCAGAGCAGGCTTTGTAAAAATCATATCACCATGCTATGGTTACATAACAATGTTTTTCTTCAAAACTCCGTCGATCGACAAAGTATTTGAACAGGTTTTTTTTTTTTTTTTTTATATCATAGGAGGCAAACGAACAGGTGGGTCACCTGATGTTAAGTGATCACCACCGTCCATAGACACTTGCAACACCAGGGGAGTCGCAAGTGCGTTGCCAGCCTGTGTAGGGACGGGGGAGGAAGGGAAGGGGTAAGTGGAAGGAGAGGGGAGGTGGGTATCCGGCGCTCTCACTGACCGAACGAAACGCAACAATGCAAGCACTGTTACTTCACGTCGGTTTTCTGTGAGAGGGTGGTACTACCCCGGGCGAGCCGACCCATTTATGCTGAAACCAGTAATAGTTTCAGCGTGGCTCTACCACCTACAAAACAGGTACAGGTACAAAACCTACAGGTACTGAACCATGCAAATTGCTGATGCTTCTCAAATGGAAGAATATATCCCATCGAAGTTTTACATTACGTGTGTTTTTGCAGCTGGCTTATCTTAAAGTGATTCGATTTTCACACTGTTCATTTTTAACCTCGCCTCGGGAAGCAAGGAAGACTTAATATAGCCATATGTTAATTCTTTTTCAATATGTCTACTTTTATTATTATAAGTCGTGTCATCTCTTGTGACTTCTATCTTGTGTCCTCATAATCAAACTGATTACAGCATGGACATTCTTAACTATTATTTATAATATACGCATATCATACTTACTCCAGCCATGTTTGACAGTTTCTTCGTTGAAATATTTATGACCGTCTTTAATAGTAACAGGGTTCACTTCACTCGAACACGTATTATAAACTCGTATATTTTGAAATCTGTAATATTAATGAATAAATAATAAAGAATTAAATAAATGAAGTTGAATGAACAAAGTTAATAAGCTATTGCATATTACTGTGCGATTATAGGGAAAAAATATTTTTCTAAATTATTGTACGAATATCATAGTGGACGTTACTTTGCACTTCTGCCTGGATTGACCGTTACCACGTCTTACTACAACAAAAAACGTTTAATTTTATTTATACAAGATGTACATGAAAAAGTTAAATCTGAAACTAGTAATAGAGGAAAAGCGAATTGTTAGTAACTAAACAACAACAAAAAAATAGAAACGGTTTTCTTGATTGCTGACGGCAGTTGCCACTGTTGTACTGTAACTGTAAATATGAAAAATATATAATTAATTAACATATGTTGCAAATTCATGTGTAACAACCACAAATGATAGCATGTGTTTCGCTCCGTCACGGAGCATCTTGAGGTCGATGTTGACTCTTCGGAAGCGACGTGCTAGTTTTTGTTGCAGTGAGACGTGGTAGCAGCCAATCAATTCCAGGCGGAAGTGCAAAGTAACGTCAACTACAATATTTAATAATGGATTTCCACAAAGTAACAGCTTCTTCAATCAAATTTATATTGAAAACTAACTTTTTGCTTAAAACATGTCTTATGGTAAGAAAAAGACCATATGGAGGTTCTTGCCGGTTCTTTGCAATTACTAGGTTAGTGTCGTAAGTTCAGAAACGTCTTCTCCGAGCCTGAATTTAGTAAAGTGTATTTGATTTTAGTTTTAATCGTTATATATATATATATATTTTATGTCATAGGAGGCAAACGAACAAGTGGTTCACCCGATGTTAGGTGATCACCACCGTCCATAGACACTTACAACACCAGGTGAGTCGTAAGTGCGTTGCCAGCCTGGTTTGGGGGATGGCGAGGGGGAGGGGAGGTGGATCTCCAGCGCTCTCACTGACCGAATGAAACGCAACAATGCAAGCACTGTTACTTCACGTCGGTTTTTTGTGAGAGGGTGGCACAACCCCGGGCGAGCCGACCCATTCATGCTGAGACCAGTAATAGCTGTAGCGTGGCTCTAACACCTACCTAAATGGTATCAATTAAACAAAATGAGTGTCGCCAGCGACTATTTCACGTTAAGGACGCGCTCTCAAAAAAGGTCCATTTTCACTGTTTTTCGGTAAGAATTACAACAAAACTATTGAACTTTGGTAAACATAATGACTAACTAAAGATACATTGAACCATTAACAATGATGTACAGATGATTGTTTTTTAAAAATAATAGGTTTTCATTAAAAAAAATCAATTCTCCGTAGTCCTCTCGCGCAAAACAGACTGCTTTTCGGTATAAAAATCTCAGTAAATTTACGTTTTTCTTAATAAAAATACCTGCTTATGCCACATATAGTCAAGTTTAAATGACATAAAATAAAATCCAAGTTATCTACACTACATCTGAGAAAAAATTTTTTAGTTGTACACAAAATATCTCGAATTTAGTCAGTTATGAAGACCTTAACTCCTATGGAATAAGGTCCAATTTATTTCTTTATTTATATTCGACGTAAACAAAAGTATAGAAGAAGGATTCACGTCGCGCCAGGCTGTGCTCAGGCGCCGTAGAGAGTAGAGATATCAGTCGCTTTGTACTCGATTAGGAAAAAAAAAATTCGCTGTTGAAATACGTATACACTTCACAAAACGTTTTGATGATTTTGAAAAAATAATCAATTTTTTATAGTGGTTTATATTTCTAGTAGTAAGAGGCACTGTAAATAGGTTGAAACAAAAATTCTAAGTTTGGTTTTTATTACGTTAGTTTTTTTTTTACGTTTTAACTACATTATATGGATTTCTTCATTATGGAACTTCTTGACGGGTAGAAATACATATGTCGTCTTTGTAGTCCTTTTGTTAGTAGTGACGAGAGCTTACCTACAGGACTTAACAAAGTGAGCTGATGATGGTCTCCAGAGGTTGTTATCGAACTCCTTAACGGGTAGAAATAGATATGTCGTTCTTGTAGTTCTTTTGTTAGTAGTAACGAGAGCTTACCACAGGACTGAACAAAATGATCTATTGACGACCCACTTCAAAAATTGTTATGGAACTCCTTGATGGGTAGAGACAGATATGTCTTGTTTGTACTCCTTTCTTTAAGTAATAACAAAATGACCTCATTATCGACTCTCACAAATGGCTAGGGAGCTCCTTCATGGGTAGAAATAGATATGTCGTATTCACATGCTCTTTATTATATTTTACTAGCGGGCCCGGCAGACGTTGTCCCGCCCTGATTATAAAAAAAATCCTGGACAATTATATACCAAAACGTTCCTCGTGAATCACTTTATCCACTGATGAAAACCGCATAAAGATCCGTTCAGTAGTTTTTGAGTTTATCGCGAACAGACAAACAGACAGACGCGGTAGGGGACTTTGTTTTATACTATGTAATGATTATTTATCTATTCAGAATATCTACAATAATATCATAAACACGTACCAGCATTTACAAACAAATGTAATCTTTCAAAAAAATCGAGTATGCTTATTGTTTATCAGAACATGGTCTCTCATGTCTTGTTTATAATGAAACGAATTATTTGGTGAAAAGTCTATCAAAGCTAGAGATGCAAAGTTTGTCGGTGGAATTAGTGTTCGTTTTACACAATAACCATCATATGCTGCCCGTTCTGCTACAGCTATTACAACTTACAATTCAGGTGTTTTGTAGTATGTTGTTCACATAATTATTTTTGATATAGAAGCAAACGCTAATTTAAAAATTCTCCTATCTAAATCTCTTAGCTCATACTCAATGTTTGTAGCTAAAATATATATGTACTAAAATTCAGTTATCACGATATAGTTACTCACCTAGCCAATGAGGAATTAAACATGAATCAGACACTATGATACTTTTCAGCGTAAACTCTATATTTCTAGCTACTCTATACTACACAAAAATTTTGTTATCACGACAAAGATACGCATCTAGCCCATGAAAAACGAAACTTTCATCCGATACTGTGAGACTAAACATCTGAACCCAATTCTGATGTTTGTAGCTACTATGAATACTATAGTTCAGTTATCGTGATACAGCTACTCATCTGATCCATAAAATGAAACGTTAATCTGATTCTATGAGACTAGGTCTCTGATTGCAAAGTTGATGTTTCTAGCGATTATTAGTACTAAAACTCTGTTATCATGATACAGCTACTTACTTGGTCTATGAGAAATGATACTCTCATCTGATACGACAAGACTCAACCTCAGAGCGCAAACTGTTTCTAGACATTATCAATATTAAAATTCTTTTATCACGAAATAGCTCTCATCTGGTCCTTAAGATATGAAACATTAAGCCTTTGAGCGCAAACTCGATGTTTCTTACTATTATCTATACTAAGATTCAGTTATCATAAATACTGTCTTTATCAAACTTTAAAAAATTGAAACCTTGCTCCTACACAGGGAGACTAAACAGCTAAGCACAAACTTGATATTTCTAGCTATTATCTAGACTACGATGATCCAGTTACCACAATACTAATCCTCATGAGAATGTTGATCGGGCACTAGGAGGCTAAATATTTGAGCACAAATTCGATGTTTCTGTATATTAAGTATACATATTTAAGTTTAGTTATACTGTTCTTGACGTAGTTATGACCTTGAGAAATTATGATTTATTTTGGTACTATAGCAACAAATCTAAAATAAAGTAGAACATCAATAATAAGAAAATATTGTAATATTTTTATAAAAGTATCAAAGTCGTTTAAAGTTCACTATGATTTCACGGTTATCAGTTCTCGTGTCTGTGTGCGTGAGCTATACGTGGCTAGTAGGACTCGATGCCAAAATTGAACCGCGAAAAATTGAGAGCGCATCCTTAAGACAACTGTTTATTTTTTGGTACCATTACGTGGTCACTCGAGAACTGTTCATGGGAATTTCTATTCACAGGAAAGTGGAAATGTTTCAATACATATTAAAAAAACAAGCGAATTCTATGATAGAATAAATTTTGTAAAAACAAGTTAACCGGCTGCGAGATTTACTGCAACATAAACTACACAATAGCAGTTTTTCAAAAGATAAGTGATCTTTGTAACTTACAGCTACGTACAACCAACCTTAAAAGGTTCACAGCTATAAAAAGCCAGTGATAATAGGTTACTCGTGTGTACTGAGTCGGCACATGTATCTTGGTACTTGCTGACGAATACATACTTCACACATAGTAGCACGAACATACCTTTGTGTTTAAATAGGAGTGGTGTAGTTAGGTCCATAACACAAACTTGCGCACAGGTTGTACGACTCTTAATTTCATGCGAGCCGAGGTCGTACACATAATCTCATACTGATTACTTCAATTATTACCTATCCTGTTTAGCCGCTGCCACAATACATGTATTAGCAACGTAGTCGACCGGAATCACGTCTGGTACTTGATCTGGCCTTCCAGGACTCACACGTTGCAATCCTTTAGCCACGTTTAGTAAAACTAGAGTCGCTCCAAACCAATTGTCAAGCCAACCGATATGCGGTTCATCTATTTTTGGTGCCACTGAAATATTAAAATAAAGAAATTATATACTGCTCCTGGTAACAGGATTTTATTTTATTTTATTTTAATTATTCTATTTTTATTTTTTGTTCATTATTGCTTGTGTTTTTTGCTTTAGCATTAGTTTTTAATTTTTAACATTCGATAAATTAAACATTTACTACCAGAATGTCAGAGGTCTTCGCAGTAAAACTCATGAAGTTAAAAACAATGTCTTAAATAACGATTACGATATCTATGTCCTTACTGAAACTTGGCTTAATGATAGTGTGTATGATGGTGAGATCTTTGACAACAGATACATAGTTTTCAGACGTGACAGGTCGTCCAGTGGTTTCCATAGTGATAAAGAGGGCGGTGGAGTTTTAATAGCAGTATCAAATGCTGTGTGTGCAACTAGGTTACATAATTGTGAAAGTCACTGTGAAGATCTATGGGTAAAATTGGATGTTACTATAGATGCACGTCGTTTACAGCTATGCATATGCGCAGTATATATTCCTCCTCCTGTTAATCAAGGTATACTTGAGAACTTTGTAACCTGTACTGATACTATGTTTGAAAATTTTTCTGAAGTCTTAATTATTGGTGATTTTAATATTAGTGATATTAATTGGTTACAATTAAATACCAATCCTAGTCTCTGTGTTTACAACTGTTTGGCTACATATTTGATTGACTTTTGTTCAGAGAATGATCTAGTTCAACACAATGGCGTTCTAAATCTGATCAATAAAATTTTAGATTTAGTGCTTTCCAATACATCATCTCTTACCGTTAATAAATGCAGTCACCCTATTAGCAATATTGACGCACATCACCCTCCACTACTTATTACTTTATACAAATACAGAGCTATTAATCTTCAACCGAATGTCTTAACCCGTTTGAATTTCTTTAAAGCCAACTATAATAATATTAACTTCGATTTGAATAATATTGTTTGGACAGAAGTATTGTCTGACAAACATAGTATAGATGACATGGTTATTAACTTCTATAATATATTGTTTGAAATTCTTGAAAAACACACTCCAAAAATTTCATATCCCCGCAAACGATACCCTATCTGGTTTTCCCGTTCGCTGATATCACTTTTGAAAAAGAAATATAAATTGCGTTTAAAAATCAAAAAGTATAACAATCCTCTTGATAAATTAGATTTTGAATCACTGAGAGCTGAGAGTGTTAAACTCATCAAATCTGACTTTAAATCTTACATTGATATAGCTGAGCTTACCTTATTAAAAAATCCAAAATTCTTTTGGACCTATATTAAAAATATGCGAAAAAGAACTAGTAATTATCCTAGTTCTATGACCTTAGAAGCTGAAACTGCTTCCAGTGGATATGATATTTGTAACCTATTCGCTAAACATTTCGCATTATCGGATATTAATGTCTGTACTAACTCGACTTCCTCTTGTACTAACTCTCCTTCAGTGGAACTTGACACCTTCCCAGTTTTCCATTGTAGATCATTTAACAAAATATCTTTTACACAAGAAGAAGTCCTGAAGGCTTTGAATAATATTGACATACATAAGGGGCCAGGGCCTGACACTCTACCTCCTTTTTTTATTAAGAACTGTGCTATATCCCTTAGTTTCCCTTTAACAATATTATACAATACTTCACTTAATAAGGGTATTTTTCCCTTGACGTGGAAAAAAGCTAATTTACTACCTATTTTTAAAAAAGGTGACATCCATTCTGTTGTAAATTACAGACCCATTTCTATACTATCTGTATTGGCCAAGGTCTTTGAAAAGTTATTATATCCTCATATAATTAATCACATCAAAATTTACATTTCTCCTCACCAACATGGTTTTTTGAAGGCAAGATCTACTAATAGTAATCTTTCTAACTATGTAGCCTATTTAACAGATTCTGTTGATTCTGGTGTTCAAGTTGATGCTATTTACACCGACTTTTCGAAGGCTTTTGATAGAGTTAATCATAATTTACTTATTAAGAAACTATCTTTTTATGGAATTGGTGGCACACTGTTACAGTGGTTTTCTTCTTATCTTACTAATCGTCTATCAGTTGTTGTCATTGACGGTTTCCAATCTGATTCATTTAATATAATCTCTGGTGTACCTCAAGGGTCTATTTTTGGTCCGCTTTTGTTCAATATCTTTGTTAATGACTTAACTCAGTGTATAGTTAACTCTTCATGTTTCATGTTCGCTGATGATCTCAAGATTGCACGAAAAATTCACACTATTAATGACGTTAACTTATTACAATTTGACATTAACAGATTGCTTGTTTGGTGTGAAATAAATGGTATGTCGTTAAATATAAACAAATGTTATCACATAAAATTTAGCAGAAAGAAAAACTTAATACTGTCTAGCTATCACATTAACCATATTCCTATTCAAGAAGTAACACATATTAGGGACCTTGGAGTCTTCTTTGACAATCACTTAAAGTTTGATATTCATGTTAATATAATAATATTTGTTTATCTTCACGTAAAATGTTAGGTTTCGTTCTTAGGAACAGTAGGCTTTTTAAAAACAAATCCATTAAGATTCTTCTATACTGCACGCTTGTAAGAAGCCAACTTGAATATTGCAGCATTGTTTGGTGCCCTCATTATCAACTATATATAAACCGTATCGAAAGTATTCAAAGACGTTTTACTATAGCTTGTTTATCAGACTCTAAGAAATTTGCTCCGTATCCTGATAGATTGAAAGAAGTTAAACTTAAATCTTTGTACAATAGAAGAATTATGCTGAACATGACTTTTTTATATAAACTTTTCAATAACCACATTGATAATTCAGAACTTTTGAATCGATTTAACATTATTGTGCCTTCCAGGCTACCTAGATTTCCTGTCTCTTTATTTGGTCACAAAAGCTACAGAACCAATTTAGGACATTTCTCCATTGTTCCCAGATTATCTCGACAATATAATGACCTTGTTAAAAAAGATTACAGTATAGACTTATTTAGTAATTCCCTATTTAATTTCAAATCAAAAATTAGTTTTTTATTTAATTAATCCCTGCAGGATTTTTTTTCCTTAATTTTTAAGTTATTCATTATCGAATTGTATTATTTTATTTTCTTCTTAATTTTTTTTTATAATTCTTTCTTCTACTTTTATTGTTTTCCACATTTCATCTTATGATGGTTAATGCTATAGTCAACTATAATTAGTGACATAAATAATTTTAAGTTTTTTCCATGTATGTTTTTACCTTATTATTTTTATGTTACTGTTGTTGATTCTTATGATAAATAAATAAATAAATAAATAAACAGGCCTGGCAGGTTCTGTAATATCATACAAGAATGATAATCATTTATATAACTTTAACAGAACACTATTTGCTTGAGCCAATATTGACTTCGCTCTGTTTATGGACAATTACGGAGATAAGGTGAGTCACTATTAATAGCCAAGCGAAAATAATCGTCATTATGCTGCAGCCAATATATGAAAGAAAATGTCTTTATCAAATGCTTTGATATATCTTTGCTACGAATGTACTATATACCACATTTGAACAGCATTCTTCAGTTGGAACTCTTGTTGCTTAAAATAATTTTATAGAGGGTAGAGCCACTCTAAAGCTATTACTGGTTTCAGCATGAATGGGTCAGCTCACCCGGGGTAGTACAACCCTCTCATAGAAAACCGACGTGAAGTAACAGTGCTTGCATTTTTTTTTCTCCCCTTCTTTCTTCTCCTTCCCTCCTCACTCTTCCCCTCCCCCTCCCCAATACACAGGCTGGCAACCCGCTTGTTACTTTTCTGGTGTTGTAAGTGTCTATGGACGGTTGTAATCACTTAACATCAGGTGGCCCACCTGTTCGTTTGCCTCCTATGTGTATGTACACAAGATAGTATATCGTGTCTCATATTACTGAACAATAATGTGTATAGTGGCATGTTTAACAAACATTTGTATGACTATTACATCTATACGTGCACTGTAATGATTTATAGAGCTTGTTTTTTTTCACACTAGTAATAGCTCTAGTGAAAAACAGCTGGTGTAAGCGATAATGCTACAAGTAAATGGCTACCTATCTCGCAATCTTTGTTCATACCACCATTGTATAATTTTAGTTAACTATCTTGTATAGCATTTAATCAAAAAATAATATTATTCACAAATATACACAAACAGTTTAGATTACCGATCTTGGTTACTCTCTATTAAAAACTTATTGTTGCAAGTTGCCTTTTGCATTACTGCTTGAAAACTAATACATAACTTCAAGGATTTGACTCCATATTTTCCGTAGAAGATTCTTTTAATGGTTTGTAATTTACAGTCTTTAAATTTTATAATAACTGGAAAAGACTCCCCACTGTATTAAAATATCACTTAATAGCAACAGGAACTTTGATTAAATTGATAGCATCAAATACATGAAAATTATGTTACCAATAGACGGTCTGATGATACACGTTGGAATGTTTCCATGATTTTCTGCAACGTACGCTTCTGCTAATGCCTTTGCAAATGCGTATGGACTCGGTAGGCCACCTTAACAAGACAGTTATCGTAATTAACAATAGTTTCACTCTTTACTTCTCTATCGTGACTCTGCATTTACTTGAGTTTTAGATTATTAAAATTGAAAAGTACATAAATCATATGAAACTTATTCAAATTTCTTTGTTTAAACTTACCCAAAAATTCTTTAGTTTTTTGTTTATCATTGTTATATTTTTTTACAAACTCATAGACTCGTTCTATTTTGGCAGGTGCTGGATATAGTCTCTCTTCAATTACACTATTGCCTAAATCTTTCGTAATAGCATAAATAGAGGAAACGTGAACAAGAACCTGTGTAATTTTAATCAAATTAATCAAATCAAATCAATCAATCATCCAGAGATATACTCTAGTATGTACTAATCAATTCTAACCTTCAAATTAACCATCCGATGACATAGTTTCATTAGTTCTTTAGTACCTTCATAATTGCTTCTCAGGGTTACATCCAATGGTTCGTTGAATTGCACTGAAGCAGCTGCGTGGAAAACTACCGATACCTGGTCCAAGAAAATTGAAATTAATTCTTGTTTTATTTTCAGTTATTTCATCCCTTTTTATTCCAATTCTTTCATTATTTACACGAATAGCTAGATTTCGTAGAAATGATTTAACTAGATTGTTATAATAGTTAATAACTCGTACCTTTTCAACCAATGTTTTTATGTCATCAGTACTGATAGCTAAGTTAGGTTCTCTGACATCACCGGCAATTGGAACGACTTTGTTTAAACTATCAGGAAAATCTTCTTTTAATCTTTCAAAAAGCTGAAATTAACGTTATTGTAGATAAACAAGAAAGTTGATATCCTTAAAATTAAACTTAACGAATAACGTCTTCAAATCTGCTATACAAGCATAATTAAAAATACTTTATGCAATTTAGGTGGTGACACAGAATTTATGAATGCTAAAATGTTATTCACGGTACGAAAAATACCTTAGTTATCAAAAAACTTGATCAGGATCATCTTTATTAATGGTACGAGTAAGGTTTTGTTATACATGTGACACTGCAAATCTCATGTTGTTTTCTTTGCATATAACAATAAATTTCAAAACAAACTATTTACGAATGTTACCTAAATCATTACTTAATTCCCTAACCTATAAAATTAAAATGAGATACGTGTTATTTGAAAAAAGAACTAAATCAAGATAAGTATTAATTCGAAGAGTATCTTCCATGTTCTACAAGGAACTTTAACTTAATAATTACATTCTAAAATTGTGCCGATGCCAGTTGACCATATCATATCTCATTCACCGTTATTTTTATGATCAAACAATGAATTTAATTTACCGCGAGAGTATAAAACTATTTCGATGAAGCTATATTTTAATCGCTTTTTCTTTGTTCTTAAGAGGCATCCATTTGCACCATACAAAAGGATTAAGTAACTGAAATCCTCGCATACACATCAATGAATTAAACTTGAAGATGTTAAAGGTCGTGTGTTTCGCCTGAAAGCATTAAGAAATCAAGTATCAACTTACCGGGTTTTTAAATACGTCATTTTCTAATCGATGCCTTGCTGGTATATTATTTTTCTCCCTCACCAATAAGTAAACCTTATCCAGTTTAGTACACGTGTAAAGTAGTTTTTCAAGCAATACCTGAAAATGAAACGAAATAATCGTTCTTTTTTTCATATTTGGTATCCACTTTTAATCTAATTTTTCCACCATTATTTCATCGGATACACATTCTGAAATAAGTTTTTGTATTTTGTAAAAATCGTATTGGAAAAGGTGTGAAATTTTGAGTGATTCTGTAGCGTTTGATCGGCGCCTCGTTTGATTTTAAATAAAGATGCGGCCAAAGATGGTTATTGTGTAAGGGGACTGGCTTCTTAAAATTAGTATCGGAATATATCCATACATGGTTCTAAGCATATTTCTAACTGAATAATAGTATCTAGCCATGGTGGCATCACAAAATGCCCTACCACCACGTTCTTGTTCCATTTCAGTATGAAAGCTATTTAAGACGTATGATTTGGACATACGTTGATACATACGAGTTCGTTCAATTTTTACATACACTCTGAGTTTAATAATAGTCCATATGTAAAGCTGGCTATTTAGAGATAAATCAATGGATCTTTTATTTTTTTAAGCAAATGATATATATAAGTACAAAATCAAATAATGATATTTTTGAAGTGAAACTTCTTTATCGACGTAGGGAGGAATTTTAGAGCATGTAAAAACGTATGTAACGTTTTTCGGTTACGCGCCATCTTAATTTCTGTACATTTTTCCGTTACGCGCCATGTTTATTTCTAAAGGTGCGCTCACAATAATCAGATTCCGTTTTTTTTTCTAAAGGTGTGCTCACAATGATCAGATTCCGTTTTTTTTTCTGTAAAGTTGTAAATATAGTAGATAATTTTTCGAAAAATCATGTCATAAAGAAGTTTCACTTCTTACGTGTGTACACTGATACACGCACGTATTTTTTTTTGTATGTATTTAAATAGTTTCAAAACAGAACTTGTAGTGGTAAGTCTCTGAACTTCCTAGACTTCTAAAGGCAATCTACTGTAATTGAAGGTTACGAAAAATATTGCTTGTGTTTATTTATAAACATACCACCAGAACAAAATCGCAGGTAACAAATAATATGCAATATAAGTAAATAATTATAATTAAATGACCATCCAACCTTCATGTTTCACACAAAGAAGGTATCAATGACCGGTTTTAAAGTATAAAGTTTATTCAACTTTCTCCACATCATTTGAATCAAGGTTATAAGTCTTAAAGAAAATGTTGTTATGGTTGATTATAGGTTCCGTTAAAATTTGAATTACAAAATAACCAGCCACTGCATGCGACTTTGCTCGCGTTAAATTACAAATAGAATGTAGTAACAATAAATTTTGCGCGAACGCAACCTGATGGTGAGTTATAGTAAAATGGATAGCACAAAACCCTCTGAAAATGAAAAATGACATTTATATACATAGTGCTTCATTTTTTCATTTTAACAAGAAAACGAGGTTTTGGAATTTACCCTACAAACAAACATTAAGTTTTTGGTTAGTAAAACAATAAGCAAAACAACAAGGTAAAATGAAAATAATGTAAAATACATATTGATAAATAATGAATTACACTGTTTATTTTAGACGAATAGTTGTTGTTTTTTTGGGAACATATAAAAATATTATACAATCTATTTGTAACTAACAGAGTAGGTAACTAAAATGAATATGATGAGGTAGCTTTTACTGGTAAACAGAGGTTTTATGAGGGTGTCATGTGAGATAAATATAATTATACTCTCGTTTCTGTGGGAGTACATTGTACGTGAATAATAGCATAGCAGAAAACTTTTTATCTATCACGTGTCATAAGTATGCAGCTATCGTCCAGCACCTGAAAGCCGGAGGTATATAATGGAACGCATTAGCATCTCTCCTGCCTCTGCCTTCAACGGTTTTCCCACGTCGATTCAAGGGAGTTGTGGTCTTCACTCTCTTCACCTTTTTTCCACTATCACCACTCTTATACCTAACCTAAGTGTCATCCACTAGTAGGACATATTATAGACAGTGTTCATAGTATACTAGTGGTCGCCAGTTGCATGGGGTATAATTTTTTTCTCTATAATTTTAAATATGTCCTATATCGTTCTTAAGTTCTCCTGTGATGATGAATTGTAAATGTGTTCAAACCTTTCCAAGGAAGCCTGTGCCTCCGGTGAGGAAAATCGACTTCCCGGCGTAGTAATTCTGCACTGAAGTACATGTGCCTGATGTTTTAGACGGATTGCTTTTTAAAATGGTGTCACTGAAAATATATTTCTAATTAAAAAATATATTTGTGATCTTAATATTGATATGGTGGGAATATTTAGGGACTAGCTGTGCCGCGCGGATTAAATTCATAAAACATTTCAAATCAAAAATACTTTATTCAGTTTAGGCCCTAATAAGGCGCTTATGAACGCCAAAACTACCACCGGTTCGAAAAACAACCCAGTCATCGAGAAGAACCGGCAAGATACTGGATCGGGTACTTTTTTTTAACGTATATATATATTACGAATACATTATACGTTAAAATAACGTTTTTGTGGATGCACAGAGAGGAGTCAATTCCAGACGTCACCATCGTTCACGTATTCATCCACTCTATAATAGTAGTATAATTAGTGGAAACTACGTAGATTATTATACAAGTAAAAAAGAACAAAAGAATCCAAGCCAAAAATAACGTTTTAAAATAAAAAAGGAATATATCTAAAAACAAGAACTTTAACATAAAAACCGGAGTTATAGAACAACAATCAGAGATATGAATACTAAGATAGAGTGGGTAATAAATTACAAAAAATCAGGTGGGAATATTTTATGGCGATGCTCAGACACAATAACAAAAGCAACATGTTTTTATAAAAGTGATTATACTACAAATGAAGAATTTAACTACCATCTAAACTATAATGACGGGATCTCGAATGAAGCAAGGTAGAAGAGAACACAAATATAAAATAAAGAGGCACCAGAATAATGATCAAACTCAATATTAACATTATTGAACAAGAAAGGAGACAACCAAAACTCTGGTAACCATGAGCACATTAGCATGATTACAAACTTGTATACAATATCCTCATCAATAGCTTTCTAGATACAAACGTGATTTATATGTAAAATATGTCCTATATGTTATATATCGGTGAATAAATTATTACCATACCAAATTTCGTCAAAAACCTGTCCAATACTTCTTGAATAAATATCTTCTCTTCTGTGTTTTCTTATATGTAAGATGTACATATATATGAATGTGTGATATGTATGAAATATATCCCATATAATATACCAGTGCATAAACTATAACCATACCAAATTTTGTATGGGACAAACGACAGAAATTTAAAAAGTATAAAAATGTATTCTGTCATTGATTCTGAACCCTGCCAGAGTATTTTTTCTTTAATCAAATCAAATCAAAAATACTTTATTCAGTTTAGGCCCTAATAAGGCACTTATGAACGTCAAAGACTACCACCGGTTCGGAAAACAACTCAGTCATCGAGAAGAACTGGCAAGAAACTCGATCGAGTACATTTTTTTAACATATATTTCCAATACATCATACAATGCTTTTAGTGGATGCACAGAGAGGAGTCAATTCCAGACATCACTATCATTCACATACTGAACCACTCTATAATATCCTTTTAAAACAAAAACCCGTTTGACGTGGCGCTTAAATTTACAGTCCGGCAAATCGGTAACATGCTTTAGGACTTTATTGTAGAACCTAACACTATTACCTAAAAAACTATTACTGTTTTGCTAAGTCTGAAACATGGGACCACCAGTTTATCACAGTTTCTAGTATTTAGATTATGCCGGTCTTTTACTAAATTCAGTTTTTCAAAGTTTTTACGGACATACATTAAATTATCAAGAATGTATTGGGAGGGCACAGTTAAGATACCGAATTCCTGGAATTTCGTTTTTAATGATTCGCGAGGTCCCATATTATATATTGCCCGAACTGCCCGTTTTTGTAATAAAAATATCGTGTCTACCTCAGCAGCCGTACTCCATAGCAGAATGCCATAAGACATTAAGCTATGGAAGTAAGTGAAGTAGACTAACCTTGCAGTAGCAATATCTGTAAGCTGGCGAATCTTACATATTGCGAATGCAGCGGAACTTAATCTGCTCGCCAGTTTTTTAATGTGAGGGCCCCATTGTTATTTAGAATCTAGTGTAATTCCCGATTCTTCGATCTTGATTCTACTATCAACCTGTCTAACATTGGGTAAAGTAAATCTTATACATTTCATTTTAACTGCATTTAGCAATAGGTTATTTAACGCAAACCAATGACAAATTTCATTTAAAGTATTATTCAGATGCCCAACCTTTGAATCTATCCTTTTCACTTTAAATATTAGAGAAGTATCGTCTGCAAAAAGCACCATGTCAGGAGAGTTATTAACCACTAGCGGTAGATCGTTTACGTATATTAAGAACAAAAACGGCCCTAAAATGGAGTCCTGCGGGACACCAATTCAAGCAAACAATCCCGCAGAGGTTACCCCATGTATGTTAACTTTCTGACAGCGATATTTTAAATAAGAGACTAGAAGGTCGAGAGAAGATCCACAAATACCATAGTGTTTTAATTTAAGAATAAGCTTACTATGGTCAACGCAATCGAAGACCTTAGACAAATTGCTGAATACACCAATTGCATCCTGCGAATCCTCCCAGGCTCCCAATATATGATTTATGAGCGTTGCACCAGCGTCAGTAGTAGATTTCGATTTTGTGAAACCAAACTGTCGACCATCCAGAAACTTTTGCACAGTAAAATATTCTACCAATTGTTTAAGCATAATATTTTCAAAAATTTTACTTATCGACGGAAGTACAGAAATAGGTCTATCATTTCCAAGCCTACTTCTGCAGCCTGATTTAAACAAAGGAACCACTTTGCTTACTTTCATTAGATTAGGGAAAGTTCCTTTTGATATACACTGATTAAATATATTAGCCAAATGTGGTGCCAATTAAGGACTGTGTTACTATTACCGACATTCCCTATACGTCTCCGGTGTGTTTTAAATTTAATTGTTTGAATGTCCTTATTATTTCGCCTGCACTAATAAATAAGAAATTAAATTTTGAATTTGTAGGTGCACTCATATTCCTTAAAAAAGCTGCGGCACCCTGGGCTGATGATGTTATACTTTTTATTATTTGTGAAGGTATGTTAGTTAAATAGTCTTGGAAAACAGTTGCTACCTCTGAACTGTTCGAAATACGTACTCCGTCGACACTTAGATTAAATGAGTTATCATTTATTTTATTTTTTCCTAATTCTTTATTTATTATATGCCAGACAGTCTCGGTCTTATTTCTAGACTCGAGAATTTTATTTCCTAAAAATTTTGCTTTGGCAGCTACACAAACACGTTTAAAAACTTTAAAATAATTCCTAACGTAGGCATGAAATGATTCACTATTTGTTAGTGATCTCTTATAATATAGATCATACAAACGATCTCAACTTATTTTAATACCTGTAGACCTGTACCTGTGTTTAAAATATTTAATCTACAGATTTCGTCCTGTTAGCCTTTTATTATATGTATAGATTATTGCTCCAAGTGCTAGTAGATATGAAAACCACATTAATGGTAATAAATTCAATAAACAAATTCTGAAATTTTAATATTGTATCACATCACACATTCACATAACATCCACACTGTAACTAGTATGAAAATTGAAAAAAGAACACATTTATTTCATTGTTTTGAGTTTATACTTTTGTCAGCACTCCTTATGAACGACACGACTTTTATTTTAAATTCATTTAAGAACTAGCTGCACCCACAGCTCTGCGTGTGTTTTTTTTAATTGTATTAAAACAATATAAAATTGTGAGACCATGTACAATTATAGAAATTGTTTTTAAAGACAATTGTAAGTACGACACGCACGCCACTCACAGTAACATGTAACATATACATTAGATATATAAATACTAACAGCGTGTCAAATGAGGTTTATCATCAGCAACATATTTAGAACCTTAACCTACCATAGAACTACTTCAGTGCTCACTTACATTGTATAAGGAACTAATCAAACAATGACTTAAAATATTACTATAACAGATTTACATTTACATTACATTTAATATACATTACCATTATAATTAAGGTTTTGTGACTATACAATAAATAAACGCTTGTCTATAATTGTACTATATAACTTTTTACGTAATACGTTTATTATCTAAGATCTAATTAGGAAGACCTCCTCTATCTTCAAAGTTACTAGTAACTATAATGTGTAATTGTAAATAATAAGTTGATAATTCAATGTAACAAAATCCTCCTTCAAAAAATTATGTCATAAATATGAAGATTTTGATGCTCTGAATCTGTTCCCGATTTTTTCTATCACGTCTAGATTTTTTGATATGGTTTTTTTTTCAAAATTTCATAAATTGAGTTTTTTCTTATTCGTTTTATGCATTCACATCGTATATATACATACGAAATAGGTTTTTGTCGTAAGAGAAGGAAGGAAAGTACGGAAAGTGATTTCTATGGAAGTACATATGAGACTGCACAGTATTTACTGTTACTTTACAACAGTTAGTTGAAAACTTGTCTTTTTTCCTTCGAACTGACTACGCTATTGACCAAGTAAGGTCTTAACAGCTTCCCCGGACTACATTGAAAACTTGTCTTTTAATAGTTTACGTTCTATATCAAATACTTTAGTGAGTTTTGCACAAAATTTATACTATCTGTATATTTTTTTAAAGTAGTTTATGTGTAGGTTATCCATTTTTCTATGAACAGACATAATAAATATAAAATAGATTTTTTAATGAATTCCATTCATTTTTAGTTATGAAATGCCGCGCACTTGTAAGAATTCTACAGACTGTTCTTAGAGAGCTATGACAGATAACGTTTTCAATTCGAAGTTGAACAAAGCTGAAAAAAGCTTGGGTGGCTTTTGTAAAAGTGTGTGATAATTCTCTTGGTACCTAATACAAAAGCTTACAACTACCGAAAAAACATTCGAGAGCTTCTTTCTGCTTATAAAGCTTTGGGATGCAATATTTCACTCATAATTAATTTTTTGGACTCGCATGTAGATTTTTCGGAATATCTCTTTGTCGTATCAGATGAGCATGGCGAAAGGTTTCCTAAGGATATTATGCATATTTAAAGACGTTACAGTGGAAAATAGTCAGCAGCAATGCTTGCTGACTTTTGTTGGTCTATTCGCCGAGAAACTTCCATGGAAACTATGAAAAGAAAAAAACTACAAAAAAACTTGAATTATATTACCCTAATGAGATAAATATACTGGTATTTATATAACTTGTGACTGTAAAATTAGCATTTTTCGCTGTAGAACTTACACCGTAGTCTTTCTTCACTTTCTTGTAATTGTTGCTACTTTGATAATACGTTTTTTAATGAATTGAATATTGTATTTAAAATCTATGTGCTGTATTTATATGCATGTTAAATTCCGTGCTTAGAGCACCAACTATAATTTTATCATGCATGAAAACAATCAGATGGTAAATTTTTTTTTTTTTTGCAGACCAGTGTTATTTCCCTAACTAAAAATAAAGAATGAATTGAAATCTTACTATATTTCATGTAGACGAAGTCGCGGGTAACAGCTAGTCTAAGATAGAATAACCTTAATTACTTTATATAAGGTTCGCTATCCGCCAGTGAAGGTCTCGTGAAAATCCGTCCAACCGTTTTGGTGAAAGCATAGCGGGTGAAGTCACAGTTAATTGCTAGTCTAAATTAAAATAAATTAAATTACTTTTTATAATGTCCGCTATCTGGCTGTGAAAGTCCCGTAAAAATCGGTCGAACTGTTTTGGCGATAGCACTGCAGGCGAAGCCACGGTTAATAGATAGTGTAAATTAAAATAAACTAAATTACTTGTTACAATGTCCGCTATCAGCCAGTGAAAGTATAGTGAAAACCGGTAAACCCTTTTGGAGATACCATTGAGGACGAACCCGCGGTTAGAAGCTCGTCTAATTTAGAGTATCCTAAGTAACCCGCTGTAATTTCAGCTATCTGCCAAAGAAATTCTCGTCAAAATCGGTCGAGCTGTTTCGGAGATTACCCGGAACAAACAGACAGACAGACCGACAAAAAATTTCAAAATTACATTTTTGTTATCATTACCGTGTATACTTCCATAATCAATCAGTAAAAGAATGTTATTTTGATATTACATAGAGACACTTCATTTTTATTATATGTATAGATATTTCCTTATAATAGAACTCACCTGAACGCTGAGGTAGCCGGTGTGGACATATATTTAAATAATTTTTTTTTTTCCAAATGATAATTTACTATAATGGTTTAAATATAATTTGCTAGCGGCCAACATCGTTGCAGACAATGAAGTGAGAACATATCAACAAAACATGATAATTTTAGTAGCAGCCTTTTTTTGTTATTAATTTCGTTACATGACTTAACACGTTTCAGGCGAATAAAACACTGTCTACAACATATTCATTCACGTGGCAAAAATGCTCCACTACGGGGCATACACCTCTTGCAAAAATCATTATGATGCATTTTTGAACCAGGTCGTCGCTCCACCTCGTGATAGAAGCCCATCGCGGGCTTGAGCAAATCGAGGTATATTTTCACTTTAGTTTTGCATTCTTAAGACCTTTGTCGTTCAATTTCGAATTTCTTATCTAAATAATCTTCTGCTAATTTCAGATTGTATCACATAGAGAAACTGCGAACATAGCCCCACCCAATGCTCTTCGAATGACATGTCTTCAACATACTGTGTAATTTAAATAAAACTTTTAATTTACCAAGCGAATCGTAGTAAAACTTCTAAATAACAATTGTTATAGAACATTTCGGTATTTACCAATAGCAGAGATTATACTGGTAAATTTAACAATTTTACGTAATTCAGACTTTTGCAGTAACATGTTTATACACTGCAGTTACGACTATAATAAGAAGATAACAGCTTCGTAATTAATAAAAATGAATGACCAACTTATTTTTAAACCTTTTGATAACTTGTTAAAGTTTTTACAATTTTGCTATTATAAATTTGTTTTTAGTCTTTGTAAATATGAATTTTCCTTTTAGCAGTGCCGGCAGATTAGAATAGCACCACTCCAAATCTTCCCATGGGTAGAGTAAAAAGCGATTAAGGGGTTGCAAGATAGTACTGAACCCTTGTCACTTTCTCACCGCGATACTGTACCATTTGTCTGAGTCCTGTTTCTATTGTAATGATCCTCGTGCCCCTGGGTCCAGAAGGACAAGGATGAGTATATGCACCTGTATCTTGCGCGAACACTTATACTCCTTAATATATCGTGAGCATCAGACCGCTTCCATTACTGGACTTCTCAAACTAGGGGTCAGGGGAGTGGTATACATAGACGAAATTGGTCAGAACAAAAAAACGGGTTCAGTTAATTGCTATAGGAATTATTAAAGATAAAAACCGAAACAAAAACAGAGGACATAGCAATCACGGCTTGCCAGGACTTTCATACTTACCGCACACCGTGAAACAGTAAAATTGAAAAAGAAAATCAACGATGCTTTATTCGATTTAAGCCCTGATAAACGTCAAAGTTATCAGTAGTTTGAGAAACATTCTAGTCATCGAGAACCGGCAAGAGACCTATCTGGTTTACCTTTTCATGATACATATTTTTACAAAAATAGATAGATTGGTTTTTGGTGATGTACAGAGGGACGTCACTTTCAGACGTTACCATCGTTCATATATTGATCCACCTTATAATAATAGCCTTTAGATATTAAAACTCTCTTAACATAGTACTTAAACTCACTTCCCGGCAAATCGGTAATCTGTTTTGACTTTGTATAAAACCTAACACTACTGCCTAAAAAACTGTTATTGGTCTTAGCGAGCCTGAAACATGGAATAACCAATTTATTATTGTTTCTAGTATTTAGACCGCTGGAAAGACTAAACTTTAAGTCAGAAGGAGTTTCACATAAACCATCCTTCCTTATCTAATAAGGAACTAAGTCATGTACAAAAAACTTAATAAAAAAATTCGTTATTTACTCGTACCACTTCCATATAATACCATATAACTACCTCAGTGCTCACTTTATAAGGAACTTATGAAACAATGACTTAAATATGTTATTATGATGATATAATATGCCCATATTGTCAATAAATAGTATGTTTATGGTCTAATGTCTTATTAGAAAGACACCTTCTATCTTCAAAATTACTATTAATAATTATAATGTTGAATTGTAAACAATGAATGAGCTGACGTCCTCAAATCTTGCATAAATATAAAGCTTTATATTTGTCTA